>MJUU01050971.1:59324-101486 GCA_002080025.1 Modiolus philippinarum | reverse complement strand
ATATATATATATATATACATATAATCGTCTCAGGTGGCCGACAAACCTGGACAACTTACTGAAAACTCTGGATAAGCATTATTTTGCTTTACGAGTTCTTAAAAATTAATTATATATTCGTCTACAGATTATCAAGGCTGTAAAACAATGCAAGCTAATGTTACTTATAGTAATGGAACGTCATGGCCTTCTTAGCAACAAGGGAGACAACGTTACACAAAAGATCACACATAATTGTTTTATAAAAAAAACAAAAAACAAAAAAAAAAACGGTTTCTTTGTTTATCCGCTGTTTTTCTGTAAAAGAGTCATCACATTTACATAATGGAAAACGCTGAACATGCTGAATGACGGGTTTCTGTCGCCTGCACAACGATCTAAATGTTCACTAAGTGGAATTTGTTTAATGGACTGATTTGCCATGCACAGTCATTTGTCTACGTAGTGACATTCCCGTTTGTCCAATATAATCCCTCTGGCATCCACAACATTTAATAGCATAAATTAAATTTTCTAAAGCACACGTGAAAGGTGATTTGATGTAAAACTTCTGTCCTATATTAAATGTGAAGGATTTTCAATTGTCTAGTGTACTTTTCCACGTGAGTATTAATATCACATTACTTTCATACATGATGTGTATTGCATTGCAAGAATGCATAAATGTTTAAATTACAATGGTGTTGTGTATATAGCAACATGGATTCAATCAGATCATTCTTCTAACGTATGAAAGTCATTTGATATTAATACTGACGTGGAAAAGTAACACTAGACAATTGAAAATTTTTCTTTTGAGGACGTAGATATTACCTCTGACTAACATGCTAGGCGCTTGTGCCGAAGATGTACGAAGATTTGTAGGTTCTAACTCGGGTATGGGTCAACCAAAAATTCAATTTATCTGTCAGTGTAAATTACAATGGCATTGTTAGATTAAAATTAAGACATATTCCAAGTTGCACCGACGAGATGTAAAACATCGAAATGGGCCTATCTGCAACATTAAAAGAAATGCAGTTTTTGCGTGTCACTCTGATTGAAATGGTCAAATTCCTCAGTGGAAACATTATCTCGATAATGTTATATCCTTAAACTCTAACTCAGTTGGTCCATACTCAATAGACCAAATCCAATCGTATAGAGAAATTACAAAACATGCAAAACACAATTAAAGACCTGTTATGAGCATTTCTTTTGTTATTCAAGACACTTTAATTCTTGCAAATGTCTTGGACAATTCCATCTCTCTTTTGTCTTTCATTTGTTTCTCTCGACTTTGAAGCACTTTAACTGATAATTTCATATTTACTTACCCCGAATTATTTAACTATTTGATGCATATAGCCTTAATAAACTGATGAATAAACATGAGAAGACGATTCTATTTTGATAGCGAGATGTCAGCATTTATTTTTTTCACCTTTAAATTTTTGTATATTAAATAATTTGCATGCTAAAGTATGTTTCAGAGTAATTAAGTGCTTCGTAAGAAAAGGGGTGGTTAAAATGCGTTCGCGCTGCGTTTTCAGGCATGTTGACCAGCCCTTTTCTTACAAAGCACTTTAATTCAATTAATTACTCTGAAACATAGACATAAGATTCCCAAATTTAAAAATATATGATTGTTATAATACTTTGCCAAAAGCAATTTTCTACTTTGTTAAAAGTATAAACAACCTAAGACAAAATGGAACTCGTCTCCAAGTTTATTATTATTACAAAATGGACAAGAAAAGATTATTTCCCTCTTTATTATTCCATCAACCATTTTAGTTTGGCAATGTATGTTTTGTTGTTCGAAATCGAGAAAATTCAATAGCTTTTTGATAATTACCTTTCCATTCCAAATGTTTTTTTTTTTTTAAAGTTTGTAATTTGTGCCTTTTGGAGACTCGTAAATCACCGAGTGCCAGTTCTGTTGAAACCGGTATTTAAGTTTTAACTTGACACTATTTATTAACCATAAATGACTGTGAATATTTTGTATATTCCAGATCTTTGAAAACCAACATTCATTTAAGATAATTTGTATTTTATAATAGAACATTGTTTCTTTACCACAAAGCAGTTTTGTCCTATACGATATCATTTTCACTTTGATATAAAGCTCTAGGGAGTATTTACTAAGTTCACCATTTATCATATATGATGGTATGGTATGGATGTCTTAAGATTAAGTAGCGTGTACAAAATGTTAGATGTACTCTTTCAATAATCTCTCTCTTTCCAATTCCCCCATTGTTACATCCGTAAAAAATAAAAGGTTTTACCATTTTATCAAATGATTCGATAGACAAAATATGCATTCGACCAAGTTTCAAAACTTCATACATGGTTTTTTTTGCTTTTTCGACGTAAATTTGAAAGTTTTTTCTTTTATTTTTTGCCTCTTCGTGAAAAAAGTTACACCAAGGTAATCAAAATTACTTACAATTTCTATTCTTTTTAGTCCATGGGCTGGAATACCCCCCGTGCATCCCCCCCACTTCCGAACCCCACCCATTTTTTTAATTCCGCATATATCCCCTCTTCAAAATAAAACATGTTAACACGAGCATAACCTGCACGCACTTGTGGAATTTGGCCCATTTTAGACCCACCTATCGAAATTTTAAAAAATTCGTTTTTCGTTCAAGTTTCTCTTTAGTTGCTTCGAAATGTTGACCAAATGCCTTCCAGTTATAAAAACGAGGTATCAAATGATTGCTTATTATATCAGCTTTACAAAGAATCCAAGTTTTTACAATTTCTATGCCCAATACGTTCCATAGTGCAATTAAACGTACCCCTACCCCAATGAAATATTGACGAAAAGACTGATATTTTTATTAAAATTGCGTAAGTTTGATGGTCTAGAGAACCCGAATGCATCTGATCCCCGATTCTGAAAATTATTTTTAGCTTTTCAATCTATTTTCTTCAATATAAAATATGCTCAGACGATATTAACACATTGTAAAGCACCAACATTTTATTTTCAAATAGACCAAATTCATGGACCCTTGAATAATTTCGTTTTTGAATAAGTTTTGTCTTTCTTTTGCCTATTATTATTTTTTAGTAAACAAATATCATTTAAAATAGGAATCAAATGAAAGCTTATTATATTTGCTTCACAACCATAACAATTAATGGCTGCTTTTAGTTAATATAAACATCATACATCAATAAAACTTACCCCTACCCCATCAAATTTACTCTAAAAATGTCAATTTTTTGTCTATTTTCGCATAAAAATAACCTGAACACGCAAAATGTGTGTTGTATATGACAAAGTTGCATGAATAACATTATTATTGGGTATTTCAACAGCCATTTGTCGACTTAAACTCAATATTTTGCCCGAAATAGATGAAAAATGGGAATTTTTAACATTTAAGAATTGTCCAAAGTTCACTGTGAAATCGCTATTTATGCAAATTCTATAGGATATATCTGCAGATATGCCAATTAATTGAACCAAGCGACACATTAGTTGTCTTAGAACATTGTTTAGAAAAACAATGAGTGTTTAATGTGACTCTGAATGCCGAAAATCTCACCCCTACCCCAACAAATTTTCCCTAAAATTGTCAATTTGTTCATGTTCGCATGAAAATAACCAGAGCACGTAAACTGTGTGTTGTAAATGACAATGTTGTATAAATTACATCATGATTTGGTATTTTAATAGCCATTGTTGGCCTAAAACTCAATATTTCTCCCAAAATTCATGAAAAATGGGAATTTTCAACATTTCAGATTTGTCCATAGTTCACTGTTAAATTGCAATATATGTCAAATCTACAGAATATATCTGCAGATATGCCAATTAATTGTTCTTAGCGACACATTAGTTGTCTCAAAACATTGCTTAGAAAAACAATAAATGTTAAATGTGACTCTAAATACCGAAAATCTTAGCCCTACCCAAACAAATTTTACCTGAAATTGTAAATTTTTGGCCTATGTTCGCATAAAAATAACCAGAACACGGAAAACGTGTGTTGTATATGACAATGTTGCATACATTACATCATTATTTGGTATTTCAACAGCCATTGGCCCCCAGAAACTCAATATTTCTCTAAATATTGATGAAAAATGGGAATTTTCAACGTTTCAGATTTGTCCATAGTTCACTGTTAAATCGTAATATATATCAAATCTATAGAATATATCTGCAGATATGCCAATTAATTTTTTTAAGAGATACACTAGTTGTCCTAAAACAGTGTTCAGAAAAACAAGGAGTGTTTAATTTGACTCTAAATACCAAAAATCTTACCCCTTCCCCAAAAAAATTTTCCAAAAATTATCGATTTTTTGTCCATGTTGGGATAAAAATAACCACCACACGCAAAATCTGCGTTCCATAAGCAAGGTTGCATGAATTCTATCCTGATTTGGTATTTTAAACCCAACTTGTCTGCTTAAACTCAATATTTTGTCCAAAATTGATGAGAAATGGGAATCTTTAGCATTTCAGATTTAAGCAAAATTCACTTTTAAATCGTTATATGTGGCAAATCTGACGGATTTATCTGCAGATATGCCAATTTATTGTTTTAAGCGATACATAGGTTATAAAAAAACACTGCTTAGAAAAACAAGGAGTGTTCAATGTGACTCTAAATACCGAAAATCTTACCCCTACCTCAACAAAATTAAACTTAAAAGTTCCCAAAATATATCTGTCTTCAAATATATATGAACAGAGCATACTAATATTTTACTTTCTTTGCCAAAGATGTATTTGATAAATCGTAATATGTAATTTAAACACCAAAATATGGTATTATTTGGGTATTATACGGGTAAAATTGAATATTTTGGGTGATTTTCGTGAAAAATGGGAATTTCCAGCATTTCAGAATTTTACGAAATCCAATTTTAATTGTTGAATAATTGCCCATAAACCATGCGCATGTTCTTATTTGTGATATATGTCAGTCTCTGTGTATTTTGGTGTTTGAAAATGAAATGTCATTTGACCTTTAGACAATGTTTTGTATATAGATTTTCAGGCTGAATAAAATGAAATAAATTGTGTTGAATGTATGTGATAATGGGTAATATGTTTGTAATTTATGAGACTTTAGTTAGTCTCAAATGTTTAAAAGCATACTTTGTAATTGCTAAAATATAATGAAACGATATTAAGTCAACATTTTGAAGTTACATATCAATTTCATGATGTATTTCCATCTCAAAGTGAAAACAGCAGAAATTCTGAAAACCGGAAAATTCCCATTTTGCATACAATTTCGGGCAGAACAGTCGAAATGAGACCTCTTAAAAAGTTTAAATCTACTTAAATGCATGTCAGCTTTAGTGAAATAAAACTAGAATCTTCATTAAACATTACATTTTTATCATTTACAGCCTGAATATTTCAATTTTTCCCTTAATTTTTAGGGGGAGGGATGATAATTTTGACATTTCTGAACCTACAATATGTCTGAAACTAAAATGTGTGCGCACAATTTCTTGCTAATATATCATAAATCATTATTAAATCGGCCATTATCAAATATATATTCAGTTTTTATGATCCTAAAGTCAGAAAGTCGAAATTGTGAAAAAATCTAAAATTCCGAAAATTTCCATTTTTTCAAAAATTTTATACCAAAAATCAAAATTTTATGTACTTTCATAGTTTTATTTTCCAACATTGTATCACACCTGATAAGTTAGGCATAAAAACTAGATCAAATGACGAGGGTTGTTTATCTGAAAGGAATTGACAGCCTAAAATCGTCATTTTCGCATTTTGTTTGCAGGGGAGGGGTATATTTTTTGTATCCCCAGATCATAAAAAGGGTGTAAAATACCAAAACTTGTGTTCATTGTAAAGGAAATTAAATTAGCTTTAATTTAGTACCAAATTTGAGTACATATTACTTATCGTTTAAAAAATATGGAGCTTAAAAGATGAAACTTATGTTAAAACGAAAATACAAAAATTTTTCATGGTGTACTATAAAAATGGCCCTATACTGTCTATGCGTGCAGGTTATGTTCGTGTTAACATGTTTTATTTTGAAGGGGGGACATAGACGGACTGAAAAAAATCGGTCTGGTTCGGAAGTGGTTGGGGGGATGCACAGAAAGTGTTTCCAGCCCACGGACTATTTCCCACTATGAAAAATTACGTGAAAAATGTCCCAATGAGAAAACAATAATTTTAGTTTAATTGAAATTATCTCTTAATTTCTACATCTGTATAGTCTGAAAAGCAATCTAAAAGTTTTAGTAGCCACTAATAGTTTCTGACATTAATACTGTATCGTCTGCGTATTAAATATTAGATAGTTTTAAAAAAAGTTTCAATTTTTCTTCAATTTCATCAGTGATTGTTTCCAGTTCTTTTAAGTGAAGTGTCTGTAAAAAAACCATCAAGGTCACGCAAACAAATAGCAAAGAGGAAAGCGGATAATTTTCTCCTTGTCTTATACTGTTATTACATGGAAAAAAATTAAATTACATTCATTACATGAAATATATGATTTAGTTTTCTTGTACATATTGACAATAACATGAAACATATTTCCATTCATACTACAAAGAAATATTTTGTACCAAAGTCTGACTCGCCTTACGGTATCAAAGGCTTTTTTCAAAATCGATCAATGCACAGTATTTTTTTTCAAAGAGAGAGTGAAGTTAGAATATACTTTATAGAGTAAAATAAATTCGTCTTAACTCGCATTTATTTTCACAAATAATATCGAAATTTTCTGAGTATTTAGTTAACAGTTTTCCTAGACAACAAAGAATTGTTATTGGTCTTTAATTTTTTGGATCAATGCTAGTCTGAACTTTTTTTTTGCCATTCGATTTAGTAAGTGCAAATCAAATCTAAAAATAGCTTAACACTTAAACAAATACAATGTAAATAATTAATAATAAGCAAAATAATTATACTAAAAATGCACAATCATTATTTGACACAATTACAAAAATATATTCTGTTAAAAAAATAAAAAAACAAAAACCAATAAACAAGCTGTACTTTTCATGATATCGACGATAAATGCTTCCTCTGGATTGACAAGGGCGGAGTTCAAGGCAGAATTTATTACCCCATCAGCTATTTGAAAATAAAGATACGTATAGAATAATGGAAGTTTCGTTTTTGATACGTAAATTATTGGCGAAAATAATGGATGAGCCCAGAAAAAAAACATTATTTTTACTGTGTATGTATAAACAAAAATGAAAAAAAAAGAAAAAAATAGATAACAACTTAAACACCATCATCAACCAGCAGCAACAATACTCAGACTAAAACGCACAACCAATTAGATAAAAGCTTTGTTACTGCGTTATCGCTTTGAATTCATTATAACAGACCTAACATATTTTTAGCAGAAATTATCACAGTGATCTGCATAGGAGGTCCTAATTAGGTTGATGCTCTCAACCTTTATAAAATATGCAGCTATATTGTCTGCACAGCGGAATTATTATTTTAGGGCTCTTTCAAACATTTTTTTTTTTAATTTCAAAGAGAAGTTTTTTTCTTTAATTTTTCTTTTCCATTTCTTTTGACAATGCGATTCGCTCCTTATTTCTGAATTTTTTTATTCCCTTTGTACCAAGTGATGAATGTTCAGGATACAGTCCTTGCTTCAGTAGCCGTTACTAAAAGAGCGATCATTAAGCAATCCGTCAGCCGTCATCGATCAGTGATCGATCAGTCAACAATCCGTCAAAGTCTGACGGATAGGAAAAGCAATTCACGTATTTGACGGATACAATACGTAAATTACGTGACTGACGGATGATTGATCGGTCCTATCCGTAAATGACTGATTGATAGCCTTACGTCATCTTTCAAGTTAATACATTTTGCGAAATGATAATTTCGTTTCATCAAAAAAAATGAATTTAGAATTGAAATATATAAAAAAATTATTATAACACCCTAGGTATATTTAATCCGTACGTTAAGGTTAATATTATAAATTTTTTTCTATTTACTTGATGTTTCTGTTTGTACGTAGGAACGAATGCATTAAAATTTGGAAGCACATCTGATTTGACCAATCGTCGAAAATAGACAAATTAAAAAAAATATATATTAAAATAATCTATACAACTGGTTAAACGTTAATTGTTAGACAAAAACAAGAATGCAAATAAGAGCGAAACAAAAATTGAATGACAAAAACAAAAACAAAAACAAAACAAAACAAAACAAATGATTTGACGCATTCATACACGAAAGACTGGGAAATCCTTCTTTTCAAACTCTAAAATGCTAAAATTTATTTAAATTGTGATTCATCAGGGACTATTCATTACATTGTAATGTATAGTCCCTGGATTCATGGAATAAAAAAAATCTTCGAAAGGAATATGATGAATACAATTTTCAAAATATTTAAATTGTTTTGGTAATTTTTATAGACAGAGTTTAAACCACACCCTAAAAATCTAACTTTTAAAGCCTTAAATATGTTAAAATTCATTAAAATTGTGTTTCGCAGAAGATAAAACTCCTTCGAAAGGATATGATGAATAAAATTTTCAAAATATTTAAATTGTTTTGGTCATTTTATAAACAGAGTTTAAACCGCACTCTAAAAATCTAACTTTTCATGCCTTAAATATGTTAAAATTCATTAAAATTTTGTTTCGCAAAAGATAAAACTCCTTCGAAAGGATATAATGAATAAAATTTTCAAAAACATTTGACTTGTTTTGGTCATTTTTATAGACAGAGTTTAAACCGCACTCTAAAAATCTAACACTTCAAGCCTTAAATATGTTAAAATTCATTTAAATTGTGTTTGGCAAAAGATAAAACTCCTTGGAAAGAATATGATGAATAAAATTTTAAAAATATTTCAATTGTTTTGGTCATTTTTATAGACAGAGGTTAAACCTGACACTAAAAACCTAACTTTTCAAGACTTAATTATGTCAAAATTCATTAAAATTATGTTGTGCAAAATATAAAACTCCTTTGAAAGAATAAGATGAATAAAATTTGCTAAAAAATATTGTTTTGGTCATTTTCATAGATCGAGTCCAAAACGCATACTTTGTATTATGTAGTTTAGATACCAAGTTCTCATTCGCAAATACATGTAAACGATTTAAATTGAAACAAAATACAGCATTCGTAATTTAATCAAACTGTTTCTTTATATTCGAAAAAGATATATCTAACAACCTGTAAACACACGAAAACAATATTATGTTTATTCGTTTTGCCTTAAAATTCCAAATATTTACGTATCCGTCATACGTGATTTACTGATTGATACAACACGTAATTGACGGATGCGATCAGTAAAATACGTTTACATCCGTAAAATACGTTTACATCCGTAAAATACGTTTACATCCGTAAAATACGTACACATCCGTTATTCATGGATCCGTCATCGATCAGTGAAAAATCAGTCATCAATCAGTCAAAAATCCGTCATCAATCAGTCAACAATCCGTCATTAAGTAACGGCTACTGATGCAAGGACTGTAGTTATCTTGAAGTTAGTTTCCGATTTAACGATCTAAATGCATTATATTTGCTCAAAAACATTTAGCAAAACGGTTAAGACACAGGTTAATCGAACTTAGATAATTTTCTCCTTAACTACAATATAATACAATAGTATTCCGCTATGCGAGCTTATTGTTGGAGTAAAAAGATGTATTTTAGAGTTATAACAAAAGAGTAAGAAAAAGATAAAAAATAGAGCACAGACATAGAATTTGCGTCGGATTGTGTGTGTGTATGCGTGTTTGTGTGTGTGTGTGTGGATCATATATATAAAAAAACTCGATGTATAATCGTATGTAGTTAGTAGTGAACCTGTATTGGATTTTATTATTGACTATTGACGCAATAGGGAAAGAAAGGTTGGGGAGTCCAAAAATCTGTATAATCAAACCACTGGACTTTTCTAGTAGAGCAGGTTGTTCATATTATTTTATTCGTTTGTCATATTTTTTTCGTCGTTTCGTTTGTTTATGTGCTTCCATGAGAGAATTTGGTTGAATTTTTCAATCATTGTATGCATTTATTCTTGTTCTTTTTCTGATTGTTATGGTTGTAAAGATATCACTAATCAAGACTTGTGTTGCTTGTATATGTCAGTGTCCCAGTAACCCTTCGATTTGAAATAAGATATGTCGAAAATAGATATTGCATGTACAAAGACGAAGTGCATCTACCACACATGCATATTGCTTTTTATACGACCGCAAAAAAAAAAATTGAGGTCGTATATTGGTATGATACCGGTGGCGTCATCGTCGGCGTCGTCGGTGTCTGTAGACACTTCGTTTCCGTGCGATAACTTAAATTCTGGTTAACCAATCCCTATGAAATTTTTACACGATCTTCCTTGGCACAAAAGAAAGACTGGGATTGGTTTTGGGTATTGTAGCTCCACCCGTTTCTAAAAAAGGGCCATAAGGGCCAATTAGGATATTCTTATATATAAGGCTGTAGAATACTTATAATTTATTAGATTTTGATGAGTTTTCATTCAGTGTGCTCCTTATTAAATTTCCCATCAGTTATACGAGACAAAATTCACATCGCATGCACCGTTTATGAGGAATGGGGCCCTTACGGGGGAATCTCATTTTTTTTTTAATTTTTAGTCCGGATTTGATGTAGTTTTTTCTCAAAGGACTCCTTATGAAAAATTAATGCAGCGTTCCACTTTTGAGTTTCCCAGCTATGATGGGCTGGACGAGGCTAAAATTGCAAATCAGCAGAAAACCTAAAATTTATATTTTTCATAAGATTTCGGTGGGATTTTTTTCTTTGGATTCCTCTTGATGTAAGCTTTCATTAATATTTAAAGGGATTTGGTGTAAGTATTACCGTTTCCGAGGTACAAAGGGTCAAAAGGGCGAAATTGTAATATTTTTAAGTATGTTGAATCATTATTTTTCATCTGATTTCGATGGGATCTTTTTCTTTGAATTCCTTTTTATATAAGCTTTTAGTAGTATGTCAACAGATTTTGCGTAACTTTTGCAGTTTCCGAGCTACAAGGAGTCACAAGGGGCCAAAATTGAAAATTATCGAAATATGTGAAATATTTACTTTTCATTGGATGTCGATGGATTTTTTTTTCTTTTTATTCCTCTTGATAAAGGCTTTTGGTAGTATGTCAACTGATTTCCGTAGCTCTTCCCGTTTAGGAGCTACATGGGACTATTGTTCGTAGCGTTCTAATTTCCGTGGATTTCGTGGTTCTTTGAAGTCATGAAATTAAGTTCCAAACCGAATGCATTTCTCCCTCTAGTTTTGATATATATATTACGAAACCACGAATTAAAATACCAATGGCATAGTGATATTTATGAAAACCACGAAAATTGATGTACTTCCAAAGTAACTGATTTTTGCATTGCATTTTGATTTTTTTCTCTAAATGATATTTTATTTCAGTTTTTCAATAAGTTAACTAGGCCTTTAAAGATATCAAATTGTCAATCTTAAGGGAGATACTCACAATCGTCAGCATAAATCACAAGTTGAAATGTATACGATGATACAATCATAAAACTCAAACGGTTTGGAATAACGCGATAATAAAAACCTAAATGCCGAAGTTACTTGTGAATTTAAATTCCGCATCTGCGCATTTCGACAACTTTTCTCTCTTCAATGCAGATACATTTGTAAAATCTAAACGTTTGGAAGACCATAAACTCAAAGATGTTTAAAAACTATAAGTTACATCATAATATAATTGTCATTTTCAACAGTCTTCTTCTTCGTTTAGATCAATGTTATCAATTACATCACTGATCCCTGAATGTCGCCTCTCAAACCCCTTGCAAAAGTTTTCATCATCAACAGACATTTGTTCTGCTATTTTTTTACTTTTGTGTTTTACATATATATTTTCATCTGTATCCTCCATCTTAATCACTTTTGTCTTTCCTGGCGGGGACAAAACATTGGATTTTGACGTCTTTTCAAAAAAATCTATAAATCTTTTGACCTCTTCTAAATTTGTTACTAAGGTTTCAGCCAAAATATCAATATCGGTTAATTCAACTTTGGATAGATTATTTTTAATCGTCTTTTTTATCACCGATTTCGTATTACTTGTATCACCCGCCAAGCGTCTTGTTACGTCCTTATCCAGTTTGTCTATTATTTTAAATATTTGGTCTTCAAGATCGCCATCTTTCCAGCAAAAAATTCTAGAGCGTTCACAAGACTTTTCAAATAAATCAAAAATCGTTCGCTAAAAAATCACTGATGTCATCATACTCTTTTTCACCAAATCGATCTCATTCCCTCCCCAAACTTTTATCGGTTTAGGTTTGGTCTTCTGGTAGTTGTTTGTAAAATGATCGAAATCATATATCATAAATGTTTCTTTCTTTAGTCCTTTGCACATCTCCATTTTGTCTTTACCTTTGGAATCAGATTGAAGTTCTATAATTTCTGTAGCAAGAAGGTACTCTATTAATTCTGGATTTTCAGCAATTGGGGAATATGAGTCAGTGGTCAAAAAGCTAAAAATAGCCTCAAATACTAGTTTATCTGTGATTCCTTCAACAAACAAAACACGTGGTGAAAAAAGTACGCATTTTATTTCCTCAATTTTGTTATAATTCTTCCATTCGGTTTCTTTAAATTTTCGGATGTTGTGTGAAATATTGAGTTTTTCTCCGCTTTTACTGAAAACAAAACATCTACCTAACGTCCATTGGTTTATCATGCTGGGGTTATGACTAATAATAAGGACAGTTTTGCCCTTGACGTTACGCAAAATTAAATCGCGCATTTTTTTAATCATATGCGGATGCATTCCGCGGTCTGGTTCCTCCAATGTAATTGTTGAAAACTCTATGTGTGATAGAATAAGAGTTAATTGTTTTGCCTCCACAATGCCTTCTGGACACTTTAAAAGTGGGAAAGATTCGTCCTTTTCAATATTGTTTACTTTTATTTCATTCTCTGTTTTCGTGAATTCAAAAGGAAAAGTTAAATTTCGATGATACCTTTGTTCTAAAGTTTTATCAATTTTATCGCTATCTAGAAGTGCATTCAGGATTTCAGCTCGTTCAGATGCGATTCTATAATTTTCGTCAGACTTTAGGTTTGCACTTTTTGTCCATTGTATTGGTCCAAAAGATCGCATTGCCATTACACCTACATATCTATCTTCTAGCCATTTATAAACTCTGTCTATTTTTATAGAATCGGAAATTTTACACTCTGTCTTAGTAAGGGTATCTCGTAACTTATAGAACAATGTCATTTCATTTGATTCTGAACTATTGCCTTTGATTATATTGCATATTGGAGATAATTCTGTGTTCAGGTTGCAATTGATGTCATAAAATAATGGCTCTTTTTCTAGCTCCTTTGTAAGGCATCCATACTTACCCGGACATCTCTGAATATGTACTTGAGTTGTACAATTTGTAATTACAGGGCAAATTACCTTGTAAAAGATGCATCTGTCTAATGATTCATTATCACGTTCAATGAAAATACATGCAATTACATTTTCAACATCTTTGAGAGGAAAGTTTCCGGTAACTTGAAAATTGCAGACCACATATGCTAGTTCGTCTTTGTTCGGAACTGATGATGTTGTTTTATTAATTTTGTTGGACAGACAGCGCCGCAATAATTCAAAACAAGCAGTTTTACCGGTAGAATTAGCCCCAAATATGAAATTAACACCAACTTCGAATTTCAATTCTTGTCGATCTCGAAAATGAATAAAATTTTTCATTGACATGGACTTCAGCATGATTCAGATAGATGTTAATCTGTAGATAAAAAAAAAAGAAAACAAATTAGCAGTTTAACTTGTACATTGTATATACAAAATGTACTGTATGTCTATAGGAGTCTAGGATGATTTTTATTTCGCTGAACTTGATTACTCTTTATTTTAGGACCGACTCCGACCTGCCGTTGGGCGTGGGGTTTCTTCACCGTTCATTGAAGATCATCTCATGGCTTCGAGTTGTTATTACTCCCTTTGGGTCGTTGTCTCTTTGACACATTCCCCGTTTCCCTTCTTTTTTTCTATTATTTCAACAACTTATTTCTCTACATTTCTGATAGTCAACAAAAGTAAAAGCTAAATACAGATGTTGCTGAAAGGGTAGCTTCTGTTGACGGCAATGTTAACAACTTATGTCTCTTAAGAGCAGATCAAGCCGAGTCAAAGCATTTGGAAGACAATTAACCCAATGAAATTAAATATATCAGATGTAAGTGGTAAGCCGGAACCAGGTGAGGGCATATTCATGCACGAGAAAATAACTCTTACGTTTGAAATTTTCATATATTAACAAGCTTCATCATTAAATCTTTTAATTTTGCCAGCACCAAAGAAATGACTATTGGGTTGGTGACTGTCCTTGACGACTAACAGTCCAACTACAGAGGCATTGAACAAGTGGTAGTACATCTATAACTAAATTTAGTTATTAATTACTCAGTTGTTAAAATTTGCTTTTTATAAACACTCTTACCTTATTGCTAACATTCCGAGATTATCAAGAACGCAAATAATTATGGCAATGGAAACATGCAAAGATATATATTTAAACAAAAGACAATGGAAACGTGCCAAGATATGTATTTATACCAATGACAATGAAGACGTGCCAAGATATGCATTTCTACAAAGTTAACAGATTTTTAGAGATAACATGAAAAGAACCCAAGACTATGAACGGCTTGATCATATCGATAAGATTTACTATATATAATGTTGATGAATTACATTTACAGTAAAAGCTACATGATTGTATTGAATCAGAAAAACGCTTTGGCCATTGCCGATAAATTAATGACATTTGTTTTTTTACAAACATAGAATACCACGATTTCATTTTCTTATTTTAACAAGAAGAACTAGAAGAAAAAACGGCCATGAAAAAAAACAAAACTAAGTCAATCAAAGAGCAACTATATAACTTTTTACACATACTTTAAAAATTGTGAATAACTATTTGTGATTGTTTTATATGCAGTTTAATTTGGAATCTCGCATACTATGGGTCATTATAAACTACAGATTATGATAAAGGAAATGCTTGAATTCCTATAACACAGAAATAATTACTCAATTATGAATAACTAAATACCGAAGTTACTGTAAATTTAATTTCTGCATATGCGCATTTCGACAACTTATGTCTCATCAGTGCAGATAAAATCTAAACGTTTGGAAGACCATAAACTCAAAGATGTTCAAAAACTGATAGAGAGTGATCTAAATGTAAAGCCAAAATCAGCTAAGGACAGAGCTTTGCACGAGGGAGATACTCCTTAGTTTTCAATAAAATTTACAAAATTTTAGATATTGTAAGGTTTCAAAATAATCGGCTTTCGGGTCAGCACCCGAGAGGGGGATACATTCAAGGTATCTAGAATCAAACGTAAACTGAATAGGCAGGATTTTATAAAGTAAGAAAAAAATGGCAGCAAAAATATTGACAATAATATCAGTCTATGGACCATTATACCCCAAACCTTGCAACTTTCCCTCACTTTCAAGTTTTTATTCAATTGCTCCAAAACGTTGAATGGTATCTCTCATTTATAATCAACTGGTATCAAATGATAGCATATGGTGTCATGTTTACACAGAATTCTCATATGCGACATTTCTTTACCCTAATATCTTCTAAAAATCTATTAATCTTACCCCTATCCCTATAAAATTCTGACTAAAATTATAAGATTTTTCTTGAAATCGTCTATAGAAAGCCTTGTTAATCACATTCCATATTCTGACAATTGGTGTAAGTCTTTCAATGTTCTTTCATACCGAAGGAACAAGAGAGGCGATGACTACAAATATTGAAATCCAAAGACATGGCAAAAAAGGCAAAAAAAGAAAAACAAGGGCCAAACAAGTACGTGAGACAGATACAAGCAAGGAAAAAGATAACATTTACATATAAGGCACTCATAGTGTGAACTTCCATGAAAACTGGGAGTGACATCAGGTGCTCCGGAAGGGTAAGCATGTCCTGCCCCGCTAGCGACACCCGTCACACTATCAGTGATGCATGTAGTGTTTTAAAATGTATGCTTGGTAACGGATTAATTAATGTTATTTTCTAACTCTTCGACAAAAAAAACCAATGAAATTCATGGCACATGTTACTTCTCTAACCCTCAAACAGTACCACGGTGAAAATTTGAAAAAAAAGCTTTTTGGTAATCTACTTAGTATTGAAACAAAGCACAAACATCACCGACGAAGACAAAACTAAAGTTTTACAGTATGATATACAAGACAACGCGAAAAACAAAAGAGTCAATCCAGGGTTGAGTCAAATCCGGTAATGTCAAATCCGTGAAGACGTGGATATAATGTTTACAAGATTTAAACGACCAACCATTACTTTTAAATGTACCTATAAAATTATATTTCGAAACTTGTCATATCTAAATTTAACAAAATTTTGTTCAAAAACTAAGGAGTATTTCCTTCATGTAAAATTCTGTCCTTAAGCTGAATTTTGGTTTTTCTTTTTCGATCCTTTGGTTATTTGTTCTCTTTCAACTCTTACACGTATTTCGGTTTATGGATTTCCAAATGTTTTGATCCGATCTACACTGAAGAGACATTGGTGTGGAAATCCACAAATGTAGAAACCAAATCAACAGTAACTTCGGCATTTTTGTTTAAGAACAGATCTCTTAGTATTTTCGTTTAAAATAAATTTTGTCCCACTTTCCACCCATCTTGTCTATGAGAGGTTTAAATTCATTAAAAGTGGGTATAACATGAGAGTGCATAGTATTTTCTTTTCAACAAGTATAAATAAAAAAAATAAGTAATACTGATTTCATACATCCATAAAAATTACCCCTACCCCAACAAATTTTCTCTGCAATTGACAATTTTCCCCTATGTTGGCATAAAATAGTGTGTTTTATATATAAACATTGCATAAATCATATCATGAGATGGTATTGTAATGCTCAGTTAGAAAAAAAATGAAAGGATATGGAGTGAATGCAGTTGTCCACTTAAACACCCGAAAGTAATGAAAAATGGGAAATTTCATCGTTTCAGTTTTGTCTAAAATTCATCGTTAAATCATAATATATGTCAAATCTGGAGGAGATATGTGCAGATATGCCCATTGTTTGTTCTAAGCGATGCATAATTTGTTGTAAGGCACTGCTTAGAAAAAACAGAAGTGTTCAAAGTGACTCGAAATGCCAAAAATTTTACCCTTACACCATTAAAAGTTTGCCTAAAAATCCCAGATATTTACCTGTCTTTAAATATATATGAACAAAAAATAATGTTTTTGTGTTTTTTTTTTATTAGATATATCGTGATATGCAATTATAAAGCCACAATATAGGTAAAATGAAATTGTTAGACTTATATTCGTGAAAATAGGAATTTTCAGTAGTTCAGAATTTTATAAAATTCAAAATTGAATTATTGAATTTGTAAAGAATGAATCATACTTATTTGCAACGAAGTATGCATTAGGCAAAATTGAAATAAAGGAAGCAACACCTAATCTGAACAAGAACTAACTTATAGTACGAAAAACCTTGGAGAAAAAACAAAGATATAGTAGTCCGAAAAGCAGACAACATTCTGGACAAAAGTATATACATACAAGAAAGCCGAAGACAGCTAGACATTGAAATTTTTTATGAAAAGATAGAACAAACACAAATAGAAAACACATAATCTTGTCCAAAAATGGCAAACATCAAACCAAATAGATATCACAACATATAGATTGTTAACATAGAATTTATACAAAAAATAGAAAATTTTTCCTTCTAACAAAAATACATAAAACATTACACCAGAAATCTTACTTCGAATGAAGAACCATTCAACAAAAATCATGGAATATGATATCAGTATCTTAATATGATACCTCCTTCAATAATCTGTCACATTTTATTGACTGCATTTTATTACCGCTTGTGAAAAGTCAAAAACACATAAAAGATACCAGAGAATTCACACAGAAACTTGAGAAACTAAACGAAAACAGAAATGTATTATTAGCTACATTTGATGCAAGTAGAATATATACAAAGTAAGAATATTCCGAAATAATTGAAACTGTCAGTAAAATAACAATGAATTTAACATATGATAATTGTAATGTTAGGCTTTCTCCTATTGAGGATATAATACAATATTTAGAAATCACTTTAAAAAATAATGAGTAGAATATAGATAGCGAATTGGCATCCCAATGTAAGGTACTGCTTCAGCAGAACTAGTTGAAATACGAATGTTGGAAACTTTAGAAAATGTTTGGCAGAATATTCATACAGAGATAAAAATCTTTTTATAATAGATATAGAGATGAAGGATTTATCCCCTTTAATAGTGACAAAAAAACAAAAAAAAACAAAAAAATTGCAGAAACTTTTCATAATAGCAAATAGTTCACACAAATACCTTAGATTTGCTTATAAAATATCTTCTGAGTGCATTGTATTTGTAGACACGGACGACAATAAATGCAAAAGATTTTGAGATTCTTGGATTTTAGATCTTAAAACTTTACGAAACCATCAGAATCTTTTCGATTGATGTAATCATGGTAGATTAAAAGAGAAATTATCCATCACATTTGAACACAAATGACACACAAGAGAGTAAAAGGGTTATTAAATCATTTTGAGAAACATTGTTATCGAAAAATTCAAAAGAAAAAGAAATCAAGTGATTATGTCTACCTCTCACTTAGACGTAGCATAACTGTCTGAGAATGAAGAGTCAGGCAATGCTAAAATCGTATTGCAGTAAAACAATTCAAAAGATCAATTGCAATCAATTGTCGAAATGCGCATATGCAGAACCTAAATAAACAATAACTTCGGAATTTGTTATTTAAAAAGCTTTGGAATTTGATAGAGATTGACCCTCGTTTACAAACCAACTGAAAGGAGCATATAAAAGACACAAGACTTTGCAAGAGAGGTTGACAAGACCTGATAAATCTTCAAAATCTATATCAGAGTTGTCATGATCAACACGAGTCTTAATTATTAATACATGTATCTTTCCGATGTACACTCTATGATAAATCTACCTTGATTAATTTAAATCTAATCTTTTAAATCTATTTTATTAATTATTGAACATTACATCTATGTAGCATGGAATCCGCTGAAGATCCTTACCACGTAAATTATATGGGGTGAAACACCTAACAATTATTACATTCAAATATCTGTAATCTTCGAATAATTTAACAATGACCAAATTTACAGATGTTGATCGCTGGATATACTTTATATTTAAATAGATATAGTTTACAGTAAAATAGACATCAACATATTCTCCTGAGTGGGTATTGATAACTTTAGAATTAACACATCAAAGGTAATAAATCAGATATGAACATAATCATTATATAGATATTTTAGATGGATCAGCACCTACCCTGAATGTGTTTGATGATTTTTAATTGCAAATTAAATAATATACGCCCTAAAATCATTCTATGGTGAAGGCAATATAAATATATTGGTTCCGTCAATTATTTTTGAGAAAAAAAATAACAAATATATGTATTTGGGATTGCTGTTTACATGTAACTTTCAATGCCAAAAGCCCTTCAATTGCAGTGAAAATACCTCAACCGATAATACTTTGTAAAAAGAGACGGACCAAGATATTAAAGATTAAATTTTAATGACAAGGGCATTCAAATCAATATTAACAATAATATAAAACAGCTCCATAAATGAATTATAAGTATACATATTAGTATTTTGTGTGGCAATACACGATCGATTATCGAGGCTTGTTTAGGTTAAATTGGGATACAGGATATTTACAACTTTTGTTAATGGGATATGGGATATTTGAGACAAAAAGTAATGGGATTTGGGATATTTTGGCTATAGAAAACGAGATATTCCAATAATTAATGGGCTATCTTCAATTTTCAAAGGGAAATTTAGTCCCGACTTACAGGGTTACAAATATCATGAGTTGTTGAATACATTAAAGAAATTTTGTAATAGATATGAACATGTTATATCTAAATATGGCGTAACCAAGTCCGGCTGTCCCGAGTTCCTATTGTTTTCTACGTTTGTCTCTTGTCTTATTCGTGTCTGTCATGTGTAGTTCCATGACAGATTGTGGCATGTAATTATAATTTTCAGCCATTGTGGTTGTTTCCTGTCATCCATTCTCTTACATTTACTCGTAAGCAGCTTATTACTATGGGCATTTCTAGTCATCGTTTTTACGGAAATTTTGTTAAAAAATGCCAGAAATTGATTAAAAATCCAGAAAAGCTGGGACGCAACTTACATTCTTTAATAGGGGATATCGGCAAGATATTCTGCTTGCATCCGTTGAATTAGCTTTGAGACCCAGTGACATGAAAATTTTGCACACAAACCGGTCTCTCACTGATACTGCCGATGTCTACTGAAATTTATGATGATTCTTGACCAAACCCTTCGGGAAGTTTTGAGTTTGATTTTCCTTCCGAAGTGCGACATTGTTCTATTAGCAGACTAGGCTTCTTTAGCTAGACGGCAGTTAAGCGGCGAGCACCACTTGACCCATCTTTAAAACATTATGTATTGCCTTTTTCTCTCCTTTCAAAATTGTGGTCATGGAGTTAGTAGTCTACCTGTATTGGGTTTTATTCGTATGTTTTTATACTATATGGAAACGAGAGAGTGGGGGTTGTTGGGGTCGGGTTTAACCCTAGCGCTGACTTTTGCTAGTGCCGGTACCAAGTTCCCTTGCAAATTGTTGCATGTAATTATAATTTTCAGTCTTTGTATGTGTTTCCTGTTTTTCATTTTTTAACATTTACTGGGATTGGATATTGGGGACCCCCCCTTAAACATGCCTCATTATCAAGAAAAAATATGATTACAGAAAACATTATTTTACCATTACCATTTTACCATTACAGTAAAGATGATCATATGCAATTTTCAGTCTACATTATATGCACAACAGTTGCATGGATCAAATAAAAATCAATTCGTTTCTAAGTAACAATGCGTGCAACATATTGATGAAACTCTAAATGAACTATGAATTCAACGTTTAGTAGGGTAAACAAACGCAATGCAGCTTTGTCAAATATATAGCAACTGCCTTTCCAGAGCTGACTGGCGGAAAATGTTCAATAATAAAAATGGTCCCTTTGTATAAAAAAATACAAGCAATGAAAAATCCTAAAATAATGCATTTAAAAAAAGAAAGAGAGGTACTCAGGGAACAATCTATCCATGGAGGCATCGAACCAGTGGTAATGCGTTAATAAATATCTTTCTGTTGTTAAGCACTCTTCTTGCCTTATAACTAACATTTTTAGATAATTAAAACACAAATTATAACAATGGACACGTGCCAAGATATGTATTTATTCCAAGTTAAAGATTTTCAGAGATAACAGGAGGTGTAAAAAAACTAAAAGTTATCACCGGTTTGATTATTTAGATATGATTGCGTTATAATGTGGAAGAATTACAGTGTTGCAGTTATCAAAAAGCTATGAAGATGATCATAAAACGTTAGCACTTACCAATTAGTTAATGACACAGTTTTTATTTTGAGATAAATATTGAATACCACCGTTTCAATCTATAAACAAGAAAAAATTGGCATGGAAAGAAAGAGAGTATTACAAACAATGAGCAACGAAAGAACTTTTTGAACCAAAACTGGAATCAAATATTTTTGAAATCCAATTGATGAAAGTGTCTGTCCTAAACTAAAGAAGCTATTTAAGTATGGTTGCTAGGTAGAATTCCAAAAATTAATTTCTCTTTGAGACTTTCAGGAAATTTACCAAAAACGAAATTATTTATTTTTGAAATTCTTTTAGTTAAAATGTTTGTCCTAAACTAAATAAATTATTTTAGTATGGTTGCTAGAAAGAATTCCCCCCCCCAAAAAAAAAAATAAAATAAAATAAGAAGTGTCTCAGTGGTTTTTGAGACTTTAAGGAAATTTACCAAACTTGGAATCGTATTTTAGAATTGTTATTATTTAAAATCTAATTTTCTATTAACAAATTTCTAAAATACATAATTATATGCTCAAATTTGAAAAAAAATATGAGTCTCTGACATTTTCAGGAAATTTACCAAAGGTTGGACTAGAATCATAATTCCCAAAGCTTATTGCAAATCTACATACTATATACAACAATTCTGCATAAAGATTTTATCCTGAAATCCAAAAATGTAGGAGGAGTTTGTGTCACATGCCATATATGATAAAATCAACATCTTTGAAACATTGTCAAAATCAACATCTTGAGGCCTCTTGGTCGCATCAAGGTAAAGATAAACCAATCCGAAAGCTTATTGCACATCTACAGACTATATGCAACACTTTACACTAAAATTAAATCCATAAATCCATAAATGTAGGAGGGGTTTGTGTCATATGCCACATGTGTGAAAATTCACATCTTGGGGCCTCTTGTTTGTACCAAGAGCAATATGAAAATCCGAAAGCTTATTGCGCATCTCAAGATTATATATATGTAACAACTCTACAACGAACTTAAATCCCTAAATAAAAAAAATGTAGGAGGAATTTGAGTCACTAGAAAGGTGTAACGGACGGAAGGGCGGATCAACGGACGGACGGACAGACAGATAAGTTATAACAATATCCCGAACTTTCTTCGAAAGTGCTGTGATAAAAAGAGATGGACTAAGATAAAAAAGATTGAATGTAAATGATAAGAGTATTCAAATCAATATTAATTATAATATGAAACAGCTCAATTAATGAATTATAAGTACCAATATTGGTATTTTGTGTCGCAATACACGATGTATTATCAAGAAAATAGTTGATTACAGAAAAAATATTTTACCCTTACTTTGAAGATGATGATATACAATTTGCAGTCCACATCATATGCTCAGCTGTTGCATGATCCGTTTCTAAGTAACAATGCTTGCAACATATTGATGAAACTCTAAATGATTAATAAAATTCAGGGTTTATTAGCGGAATACAAACGCAATGCAGCTTCTGTTCAATAGTGGGAAAATGCCTTTCCAAAGCACTAGATGACTGGCGAGACGAGTCCAAAAGTAAAATGGTTCGGAATAGGTAGTTTCATCTTGTATGTCAAAACTTTATAAACAATTTACAAATACTCAAAAACCAAAAAAAAAAAAAAAAAAAAAAAAAAAAAAAAAAANAATAATAATAATAATAATAATAATAATAATAAAATTAATAACTTTAATCCGCAAATTTGGATAGGAAAATCATTCCTAGCTTCAAGATCACTGACTTTTGTAATCGGATTATAACAAAATTACAGATCAGGATTGTCAAGAGCCACGGTCGAAGAGGTAAAAAACAAACAGGTGGAAAACACCGAAAATGAAAAATCATACCTATTTATAACTGTATTAGATATATCTGATAATTGGTTTTTACGTCAGCCAATTGATTAGTTAAGTTTTTACTTCCAAAGAGCAATATTTGAGCTTTATCAGAACGGAAACAAGTAAATCAATAAGGAATCTGTGAAATAAAAATATTAAAATACCGAAATTGCAATATTTACAGGTGCTAATTTTAACGATAATGTCCTTTTATTCATAATGTTTAAATATTGTAAGCTTCCAAGTAAAATCAGTCTTTTGTGGCAGCATGGAAGGACTGACTACTGGGGCGACCCATACCACAGGAACTTAAAGTCTATCATTAGAAGCATCGAACTAGTGGTAAAATGTTAATTAGTATTTTTCAGTTGTTTAGGTCGGTCATTTATAAGCACTCTTCTAACCTTATTGCTAACACTCCGAGATAATCAAAACGCAAATAATGACAATGGACACGTGCCAAAATATGTATTTATACTACGTTAAACATTTTCAGAAATAACATTCAAAGCTATCAACGGTTTGATTCTACAGATATGATTTGCGTTATAATTTTGATGAATTACGGTATTGCAAAGCTATAAAATTGATTATATTGAATTAGACAAACACCTTAGCTATTACAAATGAATTAATGAACACAGTTTATATTTTGTAATTAATAAAGAATAACACTGTTTAGGTTTATAAACAAGAAGAAAAATCATGCTAAATTGTAATAGATAAGAACTACTAAGAATCGATATAACTTTTGAACGAATAACGATTTTTAATTGTTTTATATAGGATAGTTTAATTTGGAGTCTCCTAAACTGCGAGTCATTATCATAATTAAGGAAATGCTTAAATTCCTATCACAGAGGAGTAATCACTTAATTTCGAAAGGGGGAATTCAATGTATCTAGAACTTTAACTAAAAAAAGAGGGATTTTAAGCGCACAGGAAGAATGGCAGTACAGATAAGACGTTGAAGACAATGACATTGGATGAACAATTTATTGCTGTTTTCGACAAAATTGTACGATCCAGTCAAAATTTTTACAACCAAAAAACAGAACCAAATTACTGCTCCCTAACCATGTCATTTGGTGATGAAAGTTGTGCTAAATTACGTAATACAAACGGCGGTAAAAAAGAAAAAGAAGAGAAAATAAAAATGGAGGATATCAAGTTTATATGCAGCCCTTTATATCCACACCTGCAGATAAGGGATACAATATTTGTAGTAACAGTAGGTAGCGTAGCTAGGCGCAAAATGCTTTAAAGAAATATTGGACCAAACCCTGATTTTAACTTTAAAATATATTTTTTCTTGTTTTTTTTTTTTTTTTTTTTTTTTTTTTTCCTGGACGGCGGCACGCTCCTAACGCCATTCCGTAACCCCAGGCTGCAAAATACGTATATACGACAGCGATTGAAAGAACCCTTATGTTTGTTGACAATCGTGCATCTACTGGTAAAGTTACATGGATGTAGCGTTGTTCGAAAACTAGCAATGAATTCCGCTCAAACCGCTGCTGGGGGCCGTCTTGAACTTAATATTAGGTAGGAATGAAGCTCATTGCTGAAGTTATCATGGTGACTTCATTTTGAAGAACAACAATAAAAGAGTTGTTCCACTGCTTAGTTTTGCTATGTATTTGTAGAGAGTTTGTCTGATTTGCATCAATTCTATATTCCTTCATTGTTAATACGAGCTCAATGTGAAAATAAAACCATCAGTTCTCATTCCATCTTGTCCAAATCCGTTCACTAGCTAAAACCTCGACCCTACATGTGATATGGAAATTGAAATACGACAATCAATTTGTATAAAACGACTTATTTAGATACATCAAGGATTTGAAATAAATAAAATGGTATGCGAATCAATAATTCAATGACATTGCTCAATTGCTTAATTAACGAATTATACGTAAACATATTGGTATATTATTTTGCAATACACAATCGATTATCAAAAAATGGATGATCACACAAAATATATCTTACCATTATACAAAGGATGATGCTGCACTATACATTTCTCAATCATGCTAGAGCTGTTGCATTTATCATATAAAAATCAATACGTTTCTTAGTAACAACACTAGCAACATATTGATGAAGAAAAAAAGCTAATATTTGTTTTTTTTTTCTAAATGTTTATTTAATTCAGAGTTTATTGTAAAATTCATTACAATTGCTCGGCCTTCCAGAACACTGGATCACCTCCTGAACCAGTCCACTCATAAAGAGGGTTTAGTATAAAGCGTAGTTTCATCCTGATTTTTGCCTAATTTCTGTATAAAATTTAAATATTTTACCACAAAAGGATTCAGATTTCTGGAACTCTTTGACCACTGTAATGAAATGTATGTTTCTCATTTCTGGTTGTCGTAATAACCAATATTGCAAAAACATGCAATGTGTTATGAATAAATCAATGCCGAAGATATCAACTGACTTTTATAGGCATTTGCAATATCTTAATTTTACAGATTTTATCTAAAACTAAGGGGTTTATGTATCTTCTTCGTGCATACAAATGCTTACAAATTCATAAAAATGTAATTTGTTCTTAGCTGAATTTGACTTTTCTATTTAGATCCTTTTGGTCATTTGATCTCTATCAGCTTTTACACTTATTTACGTTAATTTACTTCCAAATGATTTGGTTTGATATGCACCGATGATACATAAGTTGTCGAAATGCGCATGAAGAACATAAATTAACAACAACTTCGGTATTTTGTTATTTAATTTAGTTTCTGCATATGACAAGCTTGACAACTCTTGTCTCTTAAGTGAAGATTATTTGGAGAGTATTTATTAATAGGTTTAGAATACTACGTCTAATGAGCAATATTTCAGCTACATTTGGACGAGATCAAGTCAATCAATTAAAAAAATGAAAGAAGAAACAAATAAGGGTGGAACTGACAAATGGGCAACGAAATTTGATTGCCTAAGGAAAAAATTTATATAAGATATTTATATTATCTGTATGAAGCGTGGTATGCCTCTACAAAGTTTGAGTACATTTTTTTGTGGCTAGGATTTCCGTACTATGACTTGACCACCAACATAGAAAATGTATCCCCAACCACCTCGGGACGGATCTCTTTGAAACATGCTATATGCATTTTTAGCCCACTTGGCTAATGCCAGGGTGAGCTTTTGACATCATTGAGTCCGTCGTCCTTCCTTCAGGCGTGAAGTTTTCATTCAAAGATCTTCTCCTCTGAAACTACTGGACTAATTGGAACCAAACTTGTTTTTCAGGTCAGCGCGATATCCAAGATGGCCGCCAGCGGGAAAAGTTTTAACATTGGACCCTATGGGAAAACACATTCAAAGATCTTCTTCTCTGAAACTACTGAGCCATTTGATACCAAACTTGGCCACAATAGTCCTTTGGTGATCCTTTACAAAAACGTGTTTTCAGGTTTGCGCGATATTCAAGATAGCCGCCAGCTGGAAACATAGTTTTAACATTGGACTTTTTTGGAAAACGCATTCAAAGATCTTCTCTGAAACTACTTAGCCAATTGGCACCAATCTTGTCCACAATTTTCCTTTGGTGGTCCCATACAAAAAAGGCGTTTTTTAGGTCCACGCAATATCCAAGATGGCTGCCAGCTGGAAACATAGTTTTAACATTCGACCCTATGGGAAAACACATTCAAAGATCTTCTCTGAAACTGTTGAGTTAGTTGGCATCAAACTTTGCCACAATAGTCCTTAGGTGGTTCCGTACAAAAAAAAGATGTTTTTCAGGTCCACGCGATATCCAAGATGGTGGCCACTGGGAAACTTAGTTTTAACATTGGACCCTATTGGAAAACACATTCAAAGATCTTCTTCTCTGAAACTATAATGCCAATTGGCACCAATTTTGGACACAATGGTTCTTTGGTGGTCCTTTACAAAGAAGGTGTTTTTCAGGTCCATGCAATATCCAAGATGGCCACCAGCGGGAACATAGTTTTAACATTGGCCCCTATGGGAAAACACATTCAAAGATCTTATCCTCTGAAACTGCTGAGTTAGTTGGCATCAAACTTGGCCATAATAGTCCTTAGGTGGTCCCGTACAAAAAAGGTGTTTTTCAGGTCCACGCGATATTCAAGATGGTGGCCACTGGGAAACATAGTTTTAACATTGGACCCTATTGGAAAACACATTCAAATCATTCTTCTCTGAAACTAGTGATCCAATTGGAAGAAAACTTGGCCTCAATAGTCCTTTGGTTTTCCCTAAAAAAGGTGTTTTTCTATTCCGAGCGATATCCAAGATGGCCGCAAGCGGGAAACATAAGTTTAACATTGGACCCTATGGGAAAACACATTCAAAGATCTTCTCTGAAACTGCTGAGTTAGTTGGCATCAAACTTGGCCACAATAGTCCTTAGGTGGTCCAGTACAAAAAAGGTGTTATTCAGGTCCACGCGATATCCAAGATGGTGGCCATTGGGAAACATATTTTTAACATTGGACCCAATTGGAAAACACAATCAAAGCATTCTTCTCTGAAACTAGTGATCCAATTGGAACAAAACTTGGCCTCAATAGTCCTTTGGTTTTCCCTTAAAAAAAAGTGTTTTTCTAGTCCGCCCGATATCCAAGATGGCCGCCAGCGGAAACATAGTTTTAACATTGGACCCTATGGGAAAACACATTCAAAGATCTTCTCTGAAACTGCTGAATTAGTTGGCGTCAAACTTGGCCACAATAGTCCTTAGGTGGTCCCGTACAAAAAAGGCGTTTTTTAGGTCCACGCGATATCCAAGATGGTGGCCACTAGGAAACAAAGTTTTAACATTGGACCCTATTGCAAAGCACATTCAAAGATCTTCTCTGAAAATATAATGCCTATTGGCACCAATTTTGGCCACAATGGTCCTTTGGTGGTCCCTTACAAAGAAGGTGTTTTTCAGGTCCATGCAATATCCAAGATGGCCACCAGCGGGAACATAGTTTTAACATTGGCCCCTATGGGAAAACATATTCAAAGATCTTATCCTCTGAAACTGCTGAGCCAATGGAACCACACTTGGTCAAAATAGTCTTTACGTGGACCCCTGAAAAGAAAAATGAGTATTTTTTTTCAGGTTTCCATTTTATTCAAGATGGCTGCCAGCAGGGAACATAGTTTAACACTGGACCCCATGGGGAACACTTATAGCGATCTTCTCCTTATAAACTAATTTGGCATATTGGAACGATAGTTTAGTAATATACATGTATATTGGCTCTTTAACATAAAATGTCAATGTTAATCAAGGACCATGTGATCGAAACAGGCTCTTGAGAGCCTCTTGTAGTTGTGGAGTTCTCTTTCAGATTCGGACATGTAATAATAATTTCGGTCATTGTAGGTGTTTCCTTTTTAGCTGAACACCAGAAACGAAGAAAGAATCATGGCTAAAAAAACAAGCAAAGTCAAAAAGCTAAGTACTAATTCACGTATTTTATTTGCAAATTTCCATGATTGTTACATTATTCTAGTCACAGAAATCATGGCAGAAACCATAAAATTTTCTAAATACCGAAATTGCATAATAAATATTAAATCTGGTTATGCCGTACACGTGTTTCAAAGAGTAACCTCTCATCAGCAGCATTAGAATGAAACAATATGGAAAGCCATAATCCAAAGTAGTAAAAAAAGAAGTATTCGTTACCAAAAATATCGAAATTAGTAAGTCAAATCCAGTACCAATGACATCTACCGAGTGCAATACACGGAACGAAGCCTCAGTATTTTTATAAGGTTGGAATTTTGATAAAAACGGAAAATTTCTAAAAAAAAAAAAACCACAAGGTAATTTTTTTTATGTCAGACAAATCTGACTATTGGGCTGGTGAATACCGTCGGGGACCTCTGCTCCACCAACAGCGGCATCGGCCCAATGGTTTCAAAATACAAAAATACCGAAGTTGCATAATAAACAGTAAATTTCAATATGCAGTATGTAGCATTAAATAATGTCTGCCATTTTAAACTGGTCACTGGACAAAATTAAATATGTAATGATGTCCGTCAGACATTTTGAAGTTATGAAATAGTGTCCAAAACTTGCTTAGCCATATTATTGTGTCCTCTGCTGTTAAAAATTGTCCTTTTTCAAGGACTCAATTTCACAGTCTGCACTTTGTTAGACCTGTCCTCTGGACATTATTAAATATGTAAAATTTTCCAGACAAAATGTGCATAGATTGATTATCAAAAAGATTAAACCATAACCTGGTTTGTATGAACAACAATTATTGAAATGCAAAATGAAACAACTATATATTTTATTGTTGAATCAATATACCTTAGATCTAGTAATAAATCAAAATGATGAAAAAGTATATTGAATACAGAAATAAATTTTGTAGAATTCAGTGGTAATATTCATAAATGCTATTTTGGAAACTTACTTTCAGTTTTTTCTTTATGAATAAATGTTTAAAACCATCAAAGATGACAAATATAAAATGATTGAAAGTGAAATAATCATTAAGTCTCAAATCCAATGAATGTTACTTGAAAATGTGTCACTGACCCATTTGACTATAATACAACGGCAGTAGAATACCGAAGGAACAAAGAGGTGATATTCACAAAAATCGAAGTCCAAAGACAGGGCAAAAACGAGAACACAGAAAACAATGACGTTAGACACAAAAACAATGACGCCAAACAGACACAAAGCACAGAACCAGAAACCACAACATTCAGAACAAAGGCACTCACAGTGTGAACTCCAGTAAAACTGAGAGTGACATCAGGTGCTCCGGAAGGGTAAGCATGTCCTGCTCTGTTAACAGCACCCGTCACACTGTGAGTGATTCAATCGGGAAAATGTCAAAGTCGGTAGTCAAATCCGGGAAGACGTGAATCTAGCTGAAAATGTCCACTTTCATTTGGGATACTGACACGTCATATCTTTCAATGATGCTATGGTGACGGTATAGAATTTCTTGAGGGATGAAATTAACAAAGGTTGAACAAATCCCTGACTAAGCAGCTTTTGGGACAGTGTTTTTGCTCTGTTCAAAAAATCACTGTACAAACTACAAGCTCGACAGTAACGAATCAACTGTGAAATGTACACTCCATAGGCTGGAGAGGTAGGTATATTGCTGCTAAGAAAGGGAAAGTTCACAATGGGGAAATTAAAATCATCACGCTTGTCATATAGCTTAGATTTCAAACGTCCATCTTCGTCAATATACAATAAAAGATCTAAGTACGAAGCTGAAGTAGGTGTTTCAGTTGTTTCTTTAATTTCAAGTTCATTTGGATAGATCTGATTTAAATAATCCTTAAATTTAGGATTATTAAGAGAAAGCACATCGTCTATGTAGCAGAAGCTGAAATTAAAGGACTGGGCTAAATGTTTTTGTTTTCTTTGAATAAGCCCTTGTAAAAACTTGGCCATTTGACTATGATATTAAGTCAACAAAAATATAACTTACCCCATCAGATTCTTTATGTTTATATCCAAGAATAATGAAATTATTGCTAAAAGGCATATGGATAAACTTTGAATTCTGTTGATCAAAATGTTACAATGTTTTCATACTCAATCAGTGCCATCCATCTTAACTATATTGATACATGTATAAGAACAATAACAAATCTATGTAAGTATATGTTCTTTGCAGTCATATTAAGATCTTTCCTCTTAACAAACCTTTTAAGACCTAGAATTCTCTTCGGACACTATTTCATGGTTATAGGTATTTTTAAAGTGTCCTGATGGACAGAATTTCACAGCTAAACCATAAAATAATGTCCACAACTAGGACAATTTTTCATACATGTACAATTTATTCTGTCCTACTTCAAGACAGTATTTCATGGCTTTGGACACTATTCCATAACATACTTTCTATGTAATATTGTCTAGGCGGACAATTTTACAAGGACACAATTATGTCTTACAAGTACACCTGTTTCAAGCAGTAACCTCTTATCAGCAGCATTAGAATCAAATAATATGGAAAGCCATAATCCAAAAATAGTAAAAAAGAAGTAACTAGGTTACCAAAAGTATCGCAATAGCAACCAAATCCAGTACCAAGGACATCTACCGAGTGCAATTCACGGAACGAAGGCTCAGTATTTCTATAGGGTTAGAATTTTTATAAAAACGGAAAATTTCTAAAAAAAAAAAAAAAAACAAAAAAAAAACAAAAAAAAAAACACCAGGTCATTTTTTCATGTCAGGCAAATCTGACTATTGGGCTAGTGAATACCATCGAGAACCGCTCCACCAGCAGTGGCATCGTCCCAATGGTTTCAAATACAAAAATACCGAAGTTGCATAATTATTAGTAAATTTCGTTATGCAGTACACGTGTTTCAAGGAGTAATCTCTCATCAGCAGGATTAGAATCAAATAATATGGAAAGGCATAATCCAAAAGCAGTACAAAAGAAGTACTGGTTACCAAAACTATCGAAATAGGAAGCCAAATCCAGTACCAAGTTAGTTGCCTTCGTTGATTTTTGATATTTCTGATATGCGCACCCCTTTTGACAATGGAAGGATATGAAGTAAATGCATATGAGACAAAGTCTTTACAAATACATGGTAAAAACAAGCAATAGATAAACGCTTTTATTTCTTCATCTTGAAGTCACCACGAGGTCTTCAACAATGAGTTTTGTTCATGCCTCACAGTGTTATAGCTAATTAAATGTTGTAAATATTCTATAATGCATTTTATTCATTATTTTTATTTTGTACGGCCTTAATATAATGTAATTTGTTTGACCTAGTTATGTAACTTGTTTACAATAAACAATGGTCAAGGTTATTACACCTTAGAACATGTGAAATATTTTAGAATTTAAATTAAGATTTAAACACATAGATTTTTCTAGATCTTTCCCTTACATTATCATTGTAGTCATGCGATTGTTAGTTGATAAGGAATATTCCAGTCAATGATTCTTCTGGATATAAATAAGTTAGCTGAAAAGGGTTAAGTCAGTCAGTTTAATAAGTTTATACAGGATTAATTGGTTTATACAGGATTATTACGCACATCTTTCATATTGGAAATCGAAATCAATTATTGTGAATATATCATCAACTATTTAGTGAGGATTGTAGTAGGAATATTCATTTGGACATTTATTGGTGGACATCAGTGAACTATAATTTTGGATATTTACTTAGACTTTCTTATTGTCAGATAAGTTATATATTGAATACTTAATTTGTAAAATAATTACTTTTGTCTGATTCAAAGTTAATTTTGAGCCAAATTTGTTTTATATTTGCTGACTTCAATTTACAATAACTTATTGGTTGTTTCTACCACATAGCAATAGCAAGTTGAAGACAGCCCCTTACACCGGTTTGAGAAGTAAAATTCATCGCTTAATGTCGAACAATGTGATAGCCATGTCTTATTTAGCTCATGGAAACGCAATCGTTAGCAAACAGTACGGATGGTCACTCCTCAAGTTTATTATATCAAGAATTTAATATTAATTTTTTTATTTATTAGAATATGAATCATACATCATTTTAAGCAAAAATTATCGGTAGGTCAGTGTCGTTGTTTTTGAGATATAAACGCCTGAAATTTCTCTAGACTTTTCATTCACTTTGCATTAAGGTAATCAGCCTTTGAAATGCGATGAAAGCATAACTCTCATATTTTGAAAAGAAAAGTGGGGGTTAGTGTGCAAAATTCTCTAATGTTTAATAATGGATAAAACAAGAGAATTCCGAAAGTCGGAGAAAGTTTCAAAAACCTGAGGAGTGATCATCCTTAAATTTACTGGCAAAGTGCTCTTATAATCACTGTCATCCTTTGCCCATCAAAAGCACTAGTGTCCTAAGTTAGTGAACAAATATAACATATACACTTGGCCATAAGTTGAGGACCATCCGATTTGTAAGTTTATTTCAAAGTCATATTTTTGAATTTTGTTTTTCACTTTCGCATTGTTGGTGTACTAAGCATAATGCATTGAAATGCTGTCTTAGTTTTTGAAAGAAGGAGAATAGCACTGCAAACATGCTTAATGAAACATCGTTACTTTAAAGCTGAACTACCCTTGTTTCCCAAGGTTATCACAAAGAGTGAAAATGATTTCTTTGTTCGGAGCAATGGCTATTTTGACGTTGAAATCTGACAAAATGTGTTCTTATTGATTCATTTTCTTTAATATCTGTGTAGGTTTGTTATTGAAAGTGTGCAAAATTTATGAAATGTTTTGGCTTAATTATTGAGGTGCATTTCATCAAAAATCCATGAAAACTTTATTTGAAGTGTTTTAAAGTTATCCTGACAGCAAATTCTGCGCATTTTATCATTATTAGAGGTAATTGCTTCAAAATTTCATTAATTTTAACAGTGTAGATAGGAAAATATTGATAAATGAAAATTGTCATTTTTTGTAAAAAATGGAAAAAACTGGAATTCCCGTTTTAAATGGGTTTCAAAATACCAATTTTTTATGGTAATTTATGCCTATATGAACAAAACAACATTTCTATCCAATGTTATGCAACAGCAAATGCCAGAACTGACGTCAATTGCATTAAAGAAATTTTATGCCAAAAATGCAATTTTGAAGACAAAAAATGTGTGACTGTGGCTTCCGTAGACTAGATAAATTCAAAAATTAGTATGAATAAGATTACTTTCAATGCAAAAAAAAACTAAAGAACCATGAAGTTCTAATCTTGCCATTACTTGACCATTTCTTGATAAATTACGCTTCAAAACTGTATTAAAACAGATTATCTCCCCTACATGAATTGATTACGTATCCAAAGGTTCAAAAATAGCGTTTCCTTCTTGAATGTGTGTTTATTTCGACAATATGAAATTTTCATTTCCTGATAGCCGGATTTTCCACAAGAAATCGTACATTTCAGTGAAACTTGTTTCCTTCCATTCAACACCCATTTTACAACCCATAAATAGCCATGAAATATGCATTTTTTGTGTGTGCAAAAGTACCTGTACGATTATTTTCTTGTAATTTGAATAATCTAACCACAAAGCAATTTTCAAACATTTCTTGAAAATTAAAATACTTAATTTACTATTTAAATTTCAGCTGAGTGGTCCTTAACTTATGGCCAAGTGTATATAAACAAACACAGTACAGTCATCTAGTCGATTGTAAAAACTTAAAAACAGGGTCAGAATAACTTTTAAAATTTCAAAAAATAATAATAATAATAATAATAATAAATTGCCAAAATTTGAAAGTATGATAGCATATCTATATGAGATATTCTCTCAAGAAGAAGTACACCATAACTGAAACATATAGAGAGTAAAAATCTCTCGCACGGGGAATGTTTTTACCGATTGCACACTGCAGAAGAGACAAGCTGCACTCTTAAATTAACAATTAAAGGATATTGAGCTAATTCACATGATTCTGTCTTTTTCGATGTTACAATACATTCACACCAAATTTTCATGTCATAATTTAAAGCTTGTTCCTTTAAGGAATATTTCAACGGTGAAAACCAACTTTTCATGTTGTATTCCAAAAGATTGTTCCTTTATTGAATTTTGAGCAAAATTTCGCGAAATTTACATATTCTTTTTTACGATTTTCAAGACTTAAAATATTCTATACAAAGCATATGAAAAACTAGTAAATTGACATTTCCGGCCAAATTTGCAATCTAAGAATCAACCTCATGAGCTTATTACATTTTCATGTTTATCATCAAGGTTTCATTAAGTTCTTCGATTTCAGAACTCTTTAATTAAATTCTCAATACTCTCATTCAAATGTTAGAACGGGCTTGCACTTTTTAACCTTGTCAATCAGATTAAAATATTCACTATATAGTACCAGCAGGTGTCAAAAGTAATAAATATATTGCTTATGTTAATTATTTCTTAATCCAAATCGATTCTAAACAAATAACGACGTCTAAGGAGCATTACCGTTCACTATTTTGTTTGAAACGTCATATATCTATTTGTGGAAAATGGAACTCCAAGGTACAATAGTTCCCCTTTATTTCCAAAGTAAACGAGACTTACAAATCTTTTGGGAGGCTGTGTGGAATATCGTATCCCTTGGCATATTTTTTACTGTATATATTAGCGGCAATAGGTGAAATTGGGTATTAATCTTAAATCCTAGGCATTTAGTTAATGCCTAGTCATTAGACCTAAAGGCTGAGATGAGTTTTGTAGTTGGTTTAATACCTAGGTTTTAGGTCTAATGCCTGGTTTTTTTTCATGAAAATTATTGTTATTGCCTGACCGCATTTTCTGAATATCTGACGTAATCTGATGTGAGGTTACTCCTTGAAACACGTGTACAGCATAACGAAATTTACTGTTTTATGCAACTTGGGTATTTTTGTACTATACCGAGCAACACAAGAAACGCACCACTTTTTTAATATTATCTAGCTCCCTAGATATCTTAGCTACGTCAACAATTTTATATATTTTTTAATTTCAAATGTCCAGAACAAGCAAGTCATTTTTGTGTCAAACAAGTCATTTTTAAGTCACAGTAACAGTTTCTGTTGAATGTGTGAGAAAACACAAGTCAGAGAATTGCTTTCCTCAGAATGAGCTTGTTTGGAAGTTGTATTGTCAGAAGTTACAAAAACAATTAAGTTTTACCAAATCATACAGGTAGGAGCACAAAAGATCCAATATTCATCCTTTTCATTAATTTTTGCATTTTTGGATGAAAATGTGGTTTTTGGGAAAATGAAATTGAGAATTCCAAAAAGAAATAGACGTTAGTGGGGCGTTTCTTTTGTTGTTGAGTATATAAAAGCAAATTTCTATAGCATAAGAGAATAAATGCAAATACAACATTTAAGGAATACTATTAAAAAATAAGTGAAAATAAAATGTACATAAAGGAAACAATTAGTGGGTAAAATACAAATCTTAACTTATTGTCACACAAGCTTCAGCAGATGCCCATTGAACAGATATGTCAAGTCTTTTTACCATGGCATTTGTTGCACTTGGATTGGAGAAGTATTGACCACAAACAAGGATTTCTTGGCAGAAGCAAGCCTGATTATTCATGGATAATGATTTCAAGTCATATACTCTGTGTCAAGTTTTTAAGGGGGTTTAAATAGCAGAAAACATTGGTGGGTGTGATCAATTTTACGTTATCAGTCATATATATTTGCTAGTGTCTTCTTGCTCTCAACAAGTAGATTACTCAGGCAACTCTGATTTGAGTAGAAGCATTAAACTGTTGCTCTCAGTTTGTTTCCGTAAGAAATATCAACTTTTGAAAATAGTTTTAAAATTTAAAGCTTCGATTCTTTCGAATTAAGCAATTACAGTATATTATTTGAATATCCGTGGAAGTCAATCGTAGATTTGACGGTCAAAATGCAAAAACGGATATTTTGACCGTCAAATCAAGATTTTCAAATAATATACTAATGCATTTAAAATGATTTCATGTTCTATATATGACTTGTGTATTTGTAACCATAGTAGAAACCAGAGTAAACAGGGAACCTTTTTTTGTCCCATGCGTGGAGATGGTGGAATTGACGGTCAGTTTTGACCAGTCAAAACCTCCGTTATGTAAATGTTGCATTAGAATTTTGAATACTTTGTCGTCAAGATAATTAGAAATTCAAAATGAATTTTGTTTGTCGTGTTTTATATTTCATCTCTGTCTTGAGATTCTTTGGACTTGAAACATTGTTACGTCAAAGCATGATCGGAGTAAATGAGACACTTACAAATTTCAGCTACATGCTTATCTTGCCATGTGGTTTGTGTGTGTGACTCTTAAAGAAGCCAGATGTAGGTCAGATCGGTGAATATGATTTTTTTTTAACCATACCTTGTCGATGAGAATTTTTTAAATTCAGAATTATGTGCATCACTGGCAAATGTATTTGACAATATTTGCAAGAGCAAATATGATATTTCTCCATTGATCAAAGAATTGAAAATGCCTTCTAACTTCGAGACTTGTTCCACCACAAGTTAACATAAAGCCTTTTCATTCTTTAGAATGGATTGTTAAAGCCTCTGAACCTTATCTTCAGATATGATTAAAGGATTAAAAGTAAGGGTAATAGTACCTCTCATTAAGTTGCAGATACACTGTAAACTAAATAAAAAAAAAGTTAAATGATTGGGGATATTTCAAAAAGCTTGGCTTTATGAAGTTTTAGAAATTACGGAAGCGTATTGATATCACATAAAGAAAATAATATTTCGTAATTATGAGATAATTATTTCAAAATTATGAGATTTTTATCTCATAAATATGACATATTAACTCATTATTATGAGATAGCATCTCGTAATTATGAATTAAAATCTCATAATTATGAGACTTTATCTCATTATTACGAGATGTTTTTTTCTTAATGTAACATCAATACGCTTCAATAAGAAATAACTTTTTAGAAGACGACGTTGGAAAGAACGAAAGAGATCAATGGGTAAGAATATTTTAGGATTTAGTAGAACTTGGTGCAGTATGATGAAAGGCAGTCCCTAAAGTTTTTGTTTTGACGAAAAGGAGAATTAAAGAACAATCCACACCGACAGAAACAAGGCCATAAGAAATGGTAAAATAAATACAGGGGCCAACTCCGACCTGCCCTTGGGTGTGGGGTTTCCTCGCCGTTCATTGGAGATCTTATGGTGGTTTTGAGTTGTTATTTCTCCCCTTTGGGTCGTTGTCTCTTTGAGACATTCTCCGTTTTCCTTCTTTTCCTGCAGATGAAGAGGCGTAAAATTGAAAAGATGATCCTCCTTCCCTTCGGGAAGTATTGAGTTTGACTTTTCTGCCGTAGTGCGACAATGTTTTAAAAGCAAACTAGGCATATCGAGCTTACCGGTAGATTAGTGGAAGGCACCCCTTGATCCATCTTTTAAAATTACGTATTGTCATTTTCTCTTCTTTCAGGATTATGGTCAAGGAGTTAGAAGCCTACATGTATTGGGTTTTATTTACTTTACTATGCGGAAACGGAACAGATAATGGTGAGATTTGGGTACCCATAAACCGGTTTAGCCCGTCCGGTGGTATTTACTAGCGCCGGTACCAAGCCCAGCTGTCCCCAGTTCCTATCGTTGTTTACGTTATCTTTTGTCTTATTTGTGTTTTTTCATGTGTTGTTCCCTGGCAGATTGTGGCTTGCGATTGTAATCTTCAGCCAATGTAGATGTTTCCTGTTATCCACCTTTTTACATTTATTTTTCTATACCTTTTCACAATTCATACAAAAAATATTTAAAATTTGTCAAGAATGACAAATAATATGATTTTCAATATTTGTGCCATCTGGTAATAGTGTTTCTTACAATGTATCAACATTGATTCATATTTCTACATTCAATTTTTGATTAATTGGCACTTAGAGCACGTAACCTAACGCGTCATTGTCGAAATGCGCATATGCAGAAAAAAAAATTAACAGTGACTTCTGTATTTTGTTTTCTATCACCACTTGGCTGATGCCTCTGCTGGTGGACTGTTAGTCCCCGAGGGTATTCATCAACCCAGTAGTCAATACTTCGGTGCTGACCCGCAAACCGATTGTATTGAAACTTGCAATATCTAAATTTTGCAAAATTTTGTTTAAAACTAAGGAGCATCTTCCTCGTGTATAGCTCTGTCCTAAGCTGAATTTGGCTTTTGTATTTAGACTACTTTGGTTATTTGTTCTCTATCAGCGCATAGTAGGTATATGCATTAAATTTAAAGTATGATTTCCTTAATTGTAAATAAATTGATCATTCAACCTATATTCCATATTCTTAAGTAATTAAAGCAGTACAGCCTATCCCCCCCCCCCAAAAAAAATAGAAAAAGTTGAAAACGATGGACTGATTGATTTTGCTTGATTAGTTAAGAACATTGACAGAGATTTCCCTATGTGTACATTGATCGTGATTACCCTCACATGTTTGATAATCATTCTCTTAAAATATTACAATTCGAGGTATTCTTATTTCAAATGACTAATAAATATAACTAACTGTTAGACAAAGTTATCAAAGGCTTTCATGAAGACCTTCATCGTCAGCATCATAATAGGGTCACCATTATAATATAATATATCATTTCATAAATTTTGATATTTATTACTTTAATATCAGGAAAATCTCTTCGTGCAATAAATCTGTCGTTAGTTGATTATGGAATTACTTATTAATTACTTGTTCTCTATATCATACGTTTCATTTTGCAGTATGTTTTGGTCCTCCAAATGCACTGTTAGAGATTTTAATTATTGAAATAACCATCAACAGAACGGCACTTGACTTTTTTATGTTTTTGCAAACAAGCTCAGATCCGTTCAACAGAATCTTTCGATTCGAACGTGTTTTCCTGACAATTTTTCCTTGAATGCAAAGACATACAAAAATCACTATTAATCTTGAAAGGGCATAACTAAAATTACTTACAATTAATCTTCAAAATATTTGAATTTTTCGTTTATGCAGATTTCGAAATCATAGTCATTGGCAATACCAAAATCATGGTTTAACTGGTTTATAAACGGAGGTTCATGCTTTGAATTGCAAAATTTCATATTACAAATGATCATTAGAATCCAATTAAAGTCTTTTACCTGTCTAGAGGACCATTTTATTTTGAAAATTACACCTTTGAATGATTCCGTATCTTCAACATTTTTTCCAAACAAACTATCTAGATGTAGCTATCCAGATAGGCCAGACATAGTGAGATTACTATGCATTGAGTCGTATCTTCTAAGAATGATAAAACACATACAGTCCTTGTATCAGTAGCCGTCACTTATTGACGGATTGTTGACGGATTGATGACGGATTTTTGACTGATTGGTGACTGATTTTTCACTGATCGATGACGGATCCATGAATAACGGATGTGTACGTATTTTACGGATGCAAACGTATTTTACGGATGTAAACGTATTTTACTGATCGCATCCGTCAATTACGTGTTGTATCAATCAGTAAATCATGTATGACGGATACGTAAATATTTGGAATTTTAAGGCAAAACGAATAAACATAATATTATTCTCGTGTGTTTTCAAATTGTTAGATACATCTTTTCGAATATAAAGAAACAGTTTGGTTGAATTACGAATGCTGTATTTTGTTTCAATTTAAATCATTTACATGTATTTGTGAATGAGAACTGGATATCTAAACTGCATAATACAAGTCTGCATTTTAGACTCGATCTTTGCAAATAACGAAAACAATATTTTTTTGCAAATTTTATTCATCATATTCTTTCAATGGTGTTTTATATTTTGCACAACATAATTTTAATGAATTTTGACATATTTTAGACTTCAAAAGTTAGATTTTAGTGTGCGGTTTAAAGTCTGTCTATAAAAATGAACAAAACAATTTAAATATTTTGAAAACTTTATTCATCATATCCTTTCGAAGTAGTTTAACTTTGTCGAAACTCAATTTTAAATAATTTTAACATATTTAAGGCTTGAAAAGTTAGATTTTTAGAGTGCGGTTTAAAATTTGTCTATGGAAATGACCAAAGCAATTTATTTTTTTTTGAAAATTTTACTTCATACAATTCTTTCAAAGGAGTTTTTTATTTTGCAAATAACAATTTTGATAAATTTTAGCATATTTAAGGGTTGACAAGTTAGATTTTAGTGTGCGGTTTAAACTCAGTCTATAATAATTGCCAAAACAATTTAAAATTTTTAAAATTTTATTCATTATATCCTTTCGAAGGAGTTTTTTTTATTTTGCAACACACAATTTCAATGAATTTTAGCATACTTAAGGGTTGAAAAGTCAGATTCTTAGTGTGCGGTTTCAACTCTGTCTATAAAAATTACCAAAACAATTGAAATATTTTTAAAATTTTATTCATCATATCCTTTCAAAGGAGTTTTATCTTTTGCGAAACACAATTTTAATGAATTTTAACATTTTCAAGGACTGAAAAGTTAGATTTTTAGTCTGCGGTTTAAACTCAGTCTGTAGAAATGACCAAAACATTGAAATTTTTGGAAAATTTTATTCATCATATCCTTTCGGAGAGTTTTATATTTTGCGAAGCACAAGTTTAATGAATCTAAGCATTCTTTTAGGTTGAAAAAACATGATTGTTGGTGTGCGGTTTAAACTCAATCTTTAAAAATGACCAAAACAATTCAGTTTTTTGAAAATTTTATTTGGTACAATCCTTTTGAAGGAGTTTTTTATTTTGCGAATCACAATTTTAATGAATTTTAGCATGTTTAAGGGTTGAAAAGTTAGATGCATAGTCTGCAGTTTAAACTCAGTTGATAAAAATTGACAAAACAATTTAAATTTCTTGAAAATTCTATTCAACATATCCTTTTGAAGGAGTTTTATCTTTTGTGAAACACAATTTTAATGAATTTTCACATATTTAAGGCTTGAAAAGTTAGATTTTTAGAGTGTGGTTTAAACTCTGTCTATAAAAATAACCAAAACAATTGAAATATTTTGAAAATTTAATTTATCATATCCTTTTGAAGGAGTTTTATCCTTTGCGAAACCCAATTTTAATTAATTTAACATATTTAAGGCTTGAAAAGTTAGATTTTTAGAGTGCGGTTTAAACTCTGTCTATGAAAATGACCAAAACAATTTAAATATTTTTGAAAATTTTATTCATCATATCCTTTTGAAGGAGTTTTATCTTTTGAGAAACACAATTTTAACAATTTTCCGCATATTTCAGTTTGAAAAGTCAGATTTTAAGTCTGCCGATTAAACTCAGTCTGTAGAAATGACCAAAAGAATTTAAATTTTTTGAATATTCTATTCATCATAGCCTTTCAAAGGAGTTTTATATTTTGCGAAACACAATTTTAATGAATTT
>MJUU01050971.1:34868-54495 GCA_002080025.1 Modiolus philippinarum | reverse complement strand
ACCAAATTTGGAATCAATTATTTTGGAAATCCAATTGGTGAAAATGATTGACCTTATCAAAACAAATGCTAACAGTTTGGTTGCTACGTAGAATTCCAAAAAATATGATATGTGGTCTTTGACACTTTCACGGAAATTTACCAAAATTGGAATCAAATATTTTTTAAATTCAATTGGTGAAAATGATTTCCCTAATGGAAACAAATCCTAACAGTATTGTTGTAAGGCAGAATTCCAAAAAATATGTGGTCTTTGCCATTTTCAGGAAATTAACCAAAATTTGAATCAAATATTTTTGAAATTCAATTGGTGAAAATGATTGCCCTAAGCGAAACAAATCCTAACAGTATTGTTGCTAGGTAGAATTCAAAAAATATGTTGTCTTTGACACTTTCAGGAAATTTACCAGATTTTGAATAAATTATTTTGGAAATCCAATTGGTGAAAATGATTGCCCTAATGGAAACAAACCCTAACAGCAGGGTTGCTAGGTAGAATTCCAAAAAATATATGGTCTTTGACAATTTCAGGAAATTTACCAAAATTGGAATCAAATATTTTTGAAATTCTATTGGTGAAAATGATTGTCCTAATGGAAACAAATCCTAACAGTATTGTTGCTAGGTAGAATTTCAAAAAATAAGTGGTCTTTGACACTTTCAGGAAATTTACCAAAATTGGAATCAAATATTTTTGAAATCCAATTGGTGAAAATGATTGACCTTATCAAAACAAATGCTAAAAGTATGGAATCAACTATTTTTGAAATTCAATCAGTGAAAATAATTGCCCTAATGGAAACAAATCCTAACAGTATTGTTGCTAGGTAGAATTCCAAAAAAAAGTAGTCTTTGAGACTTTCAGGATATTTACCAAAATTGGAATCTCATTTTCGAATTCTAAGATTTCAGAATTTTTAATTTTTTCAAACACTTGCCAAAATACAAGATTATATGCCAAAATTTCAGGAAATTTACCAAAGTACGAACCGCAATCAAAATTCTGAAAGCCTATTGCGCATCTACAGACTATATGCAACATTTCTGCAACAAAATTAAATCCATAAATCAAAAAATGTAGGATGAGTTTGCGTCGCATGCCATATGTGTTACAACTCACATTTTGTGGTTTTTGTCAAATGGACATCTAGGGGCCTCTTGTTTGCATCAAGATAGATATCAAAAATCCGAAAGCTTATTGCGCATCTACAGACCATATGCAACAATTCTACAATAAAATTAAAACCCTAAATCTAAAAATGTAGGAGGAGTTCGCGTCGCATGCAACATGTGTCAAAATGGACATCTTGGGGCCTCTTGTTTGCACCAAGACCAATATCAAAATTCCGAAAGCTTATTGCGCATCTGCAGCATATATGTAACAGTTCTATAACAAAATTAAAAAACTTAATCCAAAAATGTAGGAGGAGTTCGCGTCGCAAGGATGTGTGACGGACGGACGGACGGACAGACGGACGGACGGACGAGGCCAACGACAATATCCTCGAACTTTCATTCGAAAGTGCGGGGATAAATATAACAAAAGAGCTATCCAACACAACTAAAAATCGAGAACTGTATTTGGGTCATATCAAATAACGGCAGTAGAATACCGAAATAACAAAGGAAGTGATGATCACTTAAGTCAAAGCCCAAAGACATTGCAAAAACGGCAACAGAGAAAAACAAAGACAAAACAATGACGCGAGATAGCCAAAAGGCAAGGAAATAAAAAGACATTTAAAAGTAAAGTACTCATAGACTGAACTGCCATGACAACCATGAGTGACAGCAGGTGTTCCAGAAGGGTTAGCATGTCCTACTCCGCTAAGCGGCACCCGCCACACTTTCAGTGGCTATTCTAAATAACCGACTTTTGCTTAACTCGCCACTCTACTACTGACTACGTCCATATAAATTTTACATGACGGTTGATACATAGGTGAGGCTCTTTATGAAGTCCTTTTGAAGACGTTATTGCTATTACTGAAGTTACAATAGATAAGCCGACTCTAAAACCGTCATTCATTTTTACTTTACCACCTTATTATGATTTTAAAGACTATTTAAATGTTCCAATTCTGCAAATTTGAGTATTTATTTATTTATTTAATTTATTTTTTTTTATGACAAACATGTTAAAGGTGAATTTTGGTTTTCTTGAGCGCATTATAATACTTTTAGTTTGTTCTTATTATCAACCAGCTTTTTTCACATGCTTTTATCTTTGTTGTCAGTGTGCTTTCGTTTTATCTGCACTTGTAACCCCGCCGCAGCAGGTTTGCGCCTGTCCTAAGTCAGGAAATTTATTAAGCCTTTGTGTGTCTTGTCTATTTTCTAGTTAGTTCACTTTATGTATATCGGGGTCGAGTCTAGGATGATGCTTATTTCGCTGAACTTGATTATTCTTTATTTAGGGGCCAACTCCGACCTACCGTTGGGTGTGGGGTTTCCTCACCGTTCATTGAAGATCTTATGGTGGCTTTGAGTTGTTATTGCTCCCCTTTGGGTCGTTGTCTCTTTGACACATTCCCCGTTTCCTTTCTTTTTCCTATCAGTATCAGTTGTATTTATAGATCTTAGCCCAAGAAAAACAATGAAAAAATATAGAGGATATGCAACTACATGTAAGACAGAGTCTCTACAAATACATGTACGATGCAAAACTAATCAAAGGAACAACGTTTTTTATATTTTTATATTTTTATCCTTCATCCTTAAGCCACTTTGAGGCATTCAACAATAAGCTTTGTTCATATCTCTAATAAGTTCAAGATGGCCCCTAGCACCGGTTGGAGTGAAATTCTTTGTTTAATGTCGAACAACGCTGCGTTCATGTATTTTCTTGTCATGGAGGCAGGGTCGTCAGCAAACATGAATTCAACTGGCATAGTGCTCTATATTCAAGAGCCTGTGACTTCCTTGATAGAGCCCGGTTGCTCACAAATAGGCTACTTCAACAAGGATATGTTACCCAAAACTTGAAGTCATCCCTCCAGAAGTTTTACGGTCAACATCACCATCTTGTGGACCGCTATGGGATATCTGTTTCACAGATGACAACAGATCGTTCCCTTTAAAGCTTAATTGTTGTTTCCTCCTCCGGATTTGACATGTTCAACACGGCGGGTGTCTTATAAGAAGCAGGAGATGCTTACTCTACCGGTGCACCTGATCTCACCCATGATTTATATTGGGTCTGTGTTGTTCATCTTTGTGTGTGTGTGTATCTTCATTTTTCTTTTCTGTGCCATACTCGTGTTGTGTCTGTTTCTTTTTTGTTTCCGATGTTACCCTTGTCCTTGGATTATTCGTTTTTGATTGACAGTTCGGTTCTCACTTACTTAATAATAATTGTCATCCGGTGCCCAAAAATGGCACTAGTGTCTCAAGCTAGTGGACCATTTCAACATTCAGACAAACACAGGGCACCCATAAAGTTGAATGTAAGTAAACTTGGCAAAACAATTATGTCCTAATGGTTGTTGTTCTGAAGTGAACAGATATATTTTTTTAAAATTATAACAGTAGAAACTCATGTATATTTGATTTTGTTTCATATTTCTCGATGTGATTATATCTTATTTTTGGTTCGCAGATCTTGGAATTATTTATTCCTCAGAAGTTTTCTGCTACCCTTGATGACTCTATTTAATGAATTCGTAGAATAATGTAAGCGTAATAGATGCGTAAATATTTACGCATCTATTACGCTTACATTATTCTACGAATTCATTAAATAGAGTCATCAAGGGTAGCAGAAAACTTCTGAGGAATAAATAATTCCAAGATCTGCGAACCAAAAATAAGATATAATCACATCGAGAAATATGAAACAAAATCAAATATACATGAGTATAAATATGGAGTTTTCACACTAATAAAGATTTAAACAATAGACGTGAAGAAAACTATATTTCACCAAAATAATATTATAATCTGACAATCAGACAAGGTTGACACAATTTTCATCCAATGTTCTTTTGATACGATTTGAAATAATTCTTAAGCTTAACAATTATCTTCCGACACGTTTGACTTTATTTATATTTGCAGTCAAAATTTTTTCTTGTATACTTTAATTGTTTAAACGTATAGATTTTCCAAACAGTTTGTAATAATACCTAAAAGAATTGACAGTTTTGTTGCTTGAAAAAAAACTTACAAAAAACAAACAAACAAACAAAAAAAAAAAAAACGTCTTGCACAAAGTAATCATGTACTTGTCACATAATTTTCATAAATTCCCTATCAGCAAATATATGTTTTAATTTGAATTCATCAGACATTTATGAAATCATTTTGAAACATTTTTTTTCAAATCTAAGAACAAACTTTTGCAAGATTTTACAAAAAGTCTTGTTTATATAGCAATAAATTTGTTTTAAAGAAAAGGGAAAGATGATACTAAACAGCATAAATACTAAACAGTTCCCACACCAAAATTAAGCTCTAATTGTATAAGATGTCGATACAACAGTAATAAAAAAGTTCACAATGGTTAGGATTAACGACAGAATATAAAGTCATTTAATGTATTACATTAAAGTTACTTTTGCACACAATAGTCCTTAACTCATTTTCTGCGAATCATCATTTGGGTGGCTTTTAATGAATATGAGAATCCTCGATATCCAGCCCAGTGAATACCTCGTCCCGAAGACAAACCGTGACCAGTTCCTTTGTTCGCATATTCACCATTCAAATTGGAGAATCCACATGACGACGGATACCACCATGCCCCACCGTAAACAGTAACTTTGGAACAGCTGGATGCCCCACGTCCATCATTGGTTTTGTCAATTGTTGTAAATCGCATTTTGTTGTTTTGTTTCATGCTGTCCCCTAAAATAGTTAAAAAGTAATCAGTAAACACCTCCTTGGGTTTTTCTACAATTTTAACGAACAAAAGCTGAAAATTTGACATTTGCAATCCTCCATTTCTACGGTATTAGCTAAAAAACTTTTTTATAAAAAGTTCAAATATCCGAGGTATATAAACTTGATAACATCAAGCAGTATCTCCTTCGAGCAAAAGCTCTGTCTTTTTGTTTTCAGTCACTGCTGTCTCAAAAAAAAATGTTTTAGAAAATGTAAAATATATGTATATTAAATAGAACAAAGCAATATCTCCCTACAGCAATGCTCTGTCCTTCTTTGATTTGATGTTACTTTTATACCCTTAAGGATATTCTTCCATCTTCAATTATATTGAATTTTTTCAATTTATTAATATTTTGATATTTTCTCCACTGGAGGGACATAAAATACAAGAGGAAAGCTGTCAATGGGACAGCAAACCCGGACATCATTATTGTTTTCTGGTGCAGTTTGCTTGTAAATTGTGGCATTTGATTGAAGTTCCTGGCCATTGTAGGTGTTTGCTGTTATCGTGTTTTTGTTATTTCTTTCTCATGGGCAGTATATCTTACACAATGGATAGTACACCGTTCACATTGGTCAACCCTTAATATATCTGAATTGAACACGTTTTATCAATCTGCAGTGTGTAACATTTCTTTGAAGTATCTCATGTTTTTAAAGCTTATAAAAAACTGTTGAAATAATGATGACTAAGTTCATTCACTGGTAATTTGGCATGAATTATCAAAAATCAAAATTAAAGTTGCATGCACAATAATGGTTCATGTACATGTACAAATGATTTGCAAAAACAAAGTTATATTTCAAAAACTGTAGAGATTTGCTCGGGCAAATGTAGTACCATATAGACATAGATTTGGAATAAAATGACTAAGTTTAACAACTGGTAGTTTCGGCATAAATTATCAAAATCAAAATCAAATTACCATGCACACCTCAAAATGTGTACAAATGATCTGCAAAATAAAACTGTAGGAGATTTGCTCCGGTAAAATGATGTATCAATTGGGCAATGGAATACCATATAGGCAGAGATTTGACGTAAATCAGACTAAGTTCAGCAACTGATATTTGGCATAAACTATCAACATCAAAACCAAAGCTACATGCGCATCTCTGATATATCATATGTGCAAATGATGTGCAAAGTAAAAAGTTGTTTCTATCTCAAGAACTGAAATAGATATGCTTTGGACAAGTGGAGTACCCTGTATGCAGAGATTTCACGTAAAAAATTACTAAGTTCAACAAATAGATTTGTTTGCATAAATTGGCAATAATCAAAATCAAAGTATCATGCACACCTTTGATAAATGTACAAATGATATGTAAATTTTTAAACTTCTTTGGAAAAAATTGATACAAAAAAGACTAAGTTCAACAACTGGTAGTTTTGGCATAAATGATAATAAATCATAATAAAAATTCGTGCATAATTCTTATATCTGTACAAATGATTTACAAAATATACGAGGGTGTCCGTAAAGTTCGTGGACAAGGATAAATAAAAAGAAGAGCAGCGTTTTATATATTTATATTTAGCATATTCGTAACCCTTAAGCTTATATGAATTTGGATATATAAAAGTTGATCCAATTATGCCTGCAAATTTGCAAATATGTCTTCGTAAAAACCCAGGAATAGTTACCTAGAGCAACACGAATATTTCATGTCAAACGTAGTGTCTAATATTTATTATATTTTAGGTATTTTATAGATATTCAGAGAATAGTGAAATAAAAATGACATTGCAATCTTTATATTATGTTCAACATCAAAACTGCCAAATTTCAAGATCTAAAGATTTTAAATAACAAATTAACAGAGGTTTCGATTTCTCAAGGCAAAATCAGAAATTCTAGAAGACCTGACGTTTTTCGATAACGCGGAGCAGTGACGTGTCTCTAGTTTCGTTCAGATATTTGGAAACACACTCAAATACCAACATATTCCCGTAATATTAAGAAAGGGCATGGCAAGGTGTGTTTTGCATTACAATTCAAGTGGTTCAGAAATTTTTGGACACAAGAATGGATAAAATGTATAAAACTAACCAACTTTCATATGTCTCAAACTGTATAAAATCCATGGTGTAAGTGAACATGATTTCCCACTATCAGTCAATGAAGTTTGCAAGAGGTTAAAAAATTGACAATTTTTCCGTACAAGAAATTATATTAACTGATAAAATGCCCTTCATATTTTAAAGACAAAACAACTGCAAAAATTCCGAATTTGTTGAATTGCGAGTTCATTATAAAATGTTAAACTCAAAGATAAGGACGTCAGTCAACGTCAATTTGTGCTCCGGCTGTATAACATTAGTCTGTTTTGTTTCGACAGAAAAGTAATTAATAGTGCTTTGATTGCAATTATATTTTGCATACTAATGCATTAAAACACACTGTAAATGAAAATATTAGTTTCATATACATTTTCGTTACTTAACAATTTTTATTTAGAATGTATACCTTCTATTTCAAAAAATGTAAGAGATTTTTTCCGGACAATTAGGGGTACCCTATAGGCAGTGATTTGACGTAAAAATGGATAAGTTCAGAAGCTGTTATATGGCATAAATTATCTGGGTCGATGTCTCTGCTGGTGGACTGTTAGTCCCCGAGGGTATTCACCAGCCCAGTAGTCAGTACTTCGGTGCTGACCCGAAAGCCGATTTTATTTCGAACCTTGCAATATCTAAATTTTGCAAAATTTTGTTGAAAACTAAGGAGTATCTCCCTCACGCAAAGCTCTGTCCTTAGCTTAGTTTCGTTTTACATTTAGATCATTTTGGGTATTGTTCTCTATCAGTTTTTCAACATATTTGATTTTATGGTCTTCCAATCGTTTAGATTTTATCTGCACTGAAGAGACATAAGTTGTCGAAATGCGCATATGCAGAAAATAAATTCACAGTTACTTCGGTATTTACATTTGTGTAGTTATTTGTTACCACTGGGTCGATGCCTCTGCTGGTGGACTGTTAGTCCCCGAGGGTATTCAACAGCCCAGTAGTCAGTACTTCGGTGCTGACCGAAAGCCGATTTTATTTCGAACCTTGCAATATCTAATTTTTTGTAAATTTTGTTGAAAACTAAGGAGTATCTCCCTCACGCAAAGCTCTGTCCTTAGCTTAGTTTGGTTTTACATTTAGATCATTTTGGGAATTTGTTCTCTATCAATTTTTCAACATATTTGATTTTATGGTCTTCCAAACGTTTAGATTTTATCTGCACTGAAGAGACATTAGTTGTTGAAATGTGCATATGCAGAAAATAAATTCACAGTTACTTCGGTATTTAGTTATTTATCAAAAATCCTAATCGTAGTACCATGCACACCTCTGATATGTGTACAAATGATCTGCAAACAAACTTATATCTAAAAAACCTGTAAGAGATTTGCTCCGGATAAATGATGTATCAATTTGGCTGACGCTCGCCCGTCCTCCATTTTCACCATTTTCCGATTGAAAACCAAGTAAAATGGCAATGTGAAAGACTAAAATCTACTACAGTTACTGAGATCTTGAATTCTCAATTTTTAATGAAAAATGGCGACTTGTGGAAATGGTGCCCACTTTGAAAATTTTTAGCACAAAGCATGCAACTTCAGATAGTGGTCCTTTTTATGCAATGTTTGAAATAATTTCATTCAGCCATTTTAAAATAATGGAAAAATAATAATGATCGGAAGAAAAGCAAAATAACATCATGCCACTCCAGACTTCGGCTGGGATGACATACAAATGTAATAAAAACTGACAGGAAACATTTAATTTTTACACATCTATACTACTCAACAAAAGAAACGTCCACTCACGATTTTGTTTAATATAATTAAAAAATAAAAGCATTTCTTTTTTGTTCTCTTTAATTAATTGTTATCTTTAGCTATACTAGATTCGAATTTTACTCTGGAAAAAAACACTTCCGGTCAAAATTAAGAGATATTCCGATTCATTAAATCGATACATAAATGAGCATGTGCAGAAAGTCGAATGAATAATCTTCCCAAACAAGATCAACATTACCACATTAAATGATTACAAAAAAAAAGCCGTTTTGAAATAATGGATACTTCAACGAATTTTCGAAAACGAAGCTCTCACTTACTGAATAAGATCTTGCAGTTTTGACCACTTGGGGTATTTTGTTGCAGTGTGTCCTAAGAGTAAGTGAAAAGGAATATTCATCTCGACATTTATTTGTAAACTTTAGGAGTGAACTAATAATTTGGATATTTAATTGGACTTCATTATTGTCAGATAAGTCATATATTGTGTTAATTTGTAAAATTATTCTTTTTCATCTTATTAAAAGTTAATTTTGAGCCAGTTTTGTTTGATCATTGCTGACTTCAATTTAGAATAATTTATTGGTCATTTCTACCACATAACAAAGTCAAATTGAAAAACGTCAAAACTGCAGAATTCGACCTTGGCCTTATCTTTTTATGGAAATTTTTGTGATTTTGGATATGTTACCAATAATCTTTTGATTTTATGAACAAATAATGAAAATTGAATTCCGACTGCCATTGACCTAATGTTGAAATGCACAAAATTTTTTTGACATCTTTTCCGAAAAATGTCATTCAATAGGATCGACTTAAGTTTGTCATAACAAATATGCAAGGAACGAATAAAAATTGGTTTCTGCATACAACAATAGTTTTAGTTCTATCACCCGCAGAAGAAAATATATTGAGGATCAAAGGTTGTGGACGTTTCTTTTGTTGATAAGTATATTTACAACCATCCACACTTACAGTGAATTAAATGAAATAAAGTATAATTCATCAATTATACCTATAATATGTTATTTATCAAATGTTGTCACTGGTATATGGTTTTTATGTTGTTTTATTAACACTTGAGTTGTTAACCAACAATTTCTCCCTTGCGAAATTGTAAAATTCATTCTAATTTATAAAATTGATGTACACTAATCCAGACATCTACTGCATATGATTATACTTCTTGAACACTATTTGGACAATTTGACCACAAGAAATGATATTTGAGTTTTTAAATAAAAAGAGACCTGCGTTTCCACTGTATTTGCCTAAATGGAGTCTGTATCCATCCTTGCCACTATCGACTTTGATTGTGTCATACACAGCATATCTAGAGTTGCCGTTCCAATCCATTATATTTACTCGAAGTTCATACTTCCCATTTGAAGTCAACTGATGAAGTTTGTTATTACCTGCAATTAATTTAAATTTTTTTTATACAATATAAATTAAAGACAAAATGTAGAAAATCAACAGAATAGGTCAAACATCCAATAAAGTGGTATTATTAACATATAACTTAAGATGAAGGTATCAGGTAAATTATCACGCTAGGAAAAGATTAACTCTCCGAAGTCGATTATTTATAATAATACTGAATGCCAAATTATCCATCAGTGCATTATTTAAAACATGATATTTATGAGTCGAAACTATGGTTTACTTTTGTATACTTTAATAACAATGCATATTTGTAATTGTTGGCTATCGTCTTGTGAACACTTGAATACCACCAAAAAATCAGGCAGCTATCTGAAACTTCGGAGTCGGCGAGTGTTTTAGATTTAGCAATTCCTCATACAATCCCACATTTATGAAATTAATTGAAAAATTGAGACTGACAGGTAATAATAACTTAAAATTTAGATAATTAATATAATTCCTTTAAAATTAACCGATAAAATAAGAATATTGCTTGAAGAACAAGGAAACACATTTTCAATTGACAATGATGAGGCATCACAAATCTATAAACTTTAAGTTGATCCATAAATCAGAATTTGTTATGCCTAGTAAAAAGTTCAGTTTTAAAGTAGGAAAAAATGAGCACAATATTAAATTTCAAATTGAATCAGTTCTCTTGAATGTTCAACTTCTAGGGCTGGTTGATTTCATCTTTCATTTCCATTGACTAATGTAGATATTTTTTCATACAGATACTCCATTTCTACGTATTCCAAACATGAATATTTTGCTGAGATTTCGTTCATCGCAAGTTTTTTTATGCCTAATAGATGATTTGCCAGTTACTGGAGTTCTTGTCAATTTAAGTCAAATTTTGCGTTTTTTGGTCAAACCTTCAAAGGGACAAACACACAAACAATAACCATGCACATTTGTTTTAAAGTACGGTTTTCGTGCTTAGCCAGTTTAGACATAGTAATTCCCTACACAATCTTCATGATATTTTGCAGTAAGTTAGCATATTTTCAAATTTTTAATATTTACTAAGCAACTGAAAAGACAGTTCAAGTTAGTAGAGTTGTTTATTTTATTTTATTTGAAACAAGTAGCACTTTAAAGCATGGTAAGCGCTATTTGGGATTGGGTTTTGAACTATGTTGCTCACTAAACGTCTGCTAAAGGTTAAACTTTCATAACTTTTTATTAAAAATGCTTTATTTTGTTTGGTTGGTTTTTATAAGCAGGGACCCATTCTGTCCCCTTGAGATTTTTCAGAAAGTTACCTCCATTTTGGATTTTGCTAAATTCATTAAGTTGATTGCAGAACTGGCAAATGGTTAATTGTAAACAAGTATACCGATACATAACGGCTCTCGTTTTCACTAAAAACAAAGCTCAGAAAAATGCCGCCCATTGATGTTATTTCATGAGGGGGCAAGGGGGGTCCAAAAACAGCCTTACAGCAAACTGATTTTTTCTAATAACAGATAACAGATAAATCAAATAAGTGATAACAGCTAACAGTGTATATCAAGTCAATAACAGCTAAAGTATAAATGTAAAACTTCGATAACAGTCATCTTATTTAATAAAACTTTCTTGTGGGGAAGATAAACAGGCATAGGCCATAATTGTTCATCATAAACATGTTTATTGACTTCATTATCAACAAATGTGGATCGTATTGCAAGGCATTACCATGTCCCCTACCGGTAGGCCAAGGCTTTATTACACTAGCAAAAATGGTAAAATATGTTTTTGTAAGTCCAAGGCTCATAACTCTATCAAAATCAGTGGACCGGAACCAAACTTTAACTTGGTCTTTAACTCATAAAGGTAGACTCGCATACAAAATATCAGATCAATACCAGTAACGCTTTAGAAAATAAATGCGGAAAACTGACATTTCACTAGAATTTTCAAAGTCCAAGGCTCATAACTCTGTCAAAAATAAGTGGACCAGAATCAAACTTAATCTTGGTCTGTAACTCATTAAGGTAGACTAACATACAAAATATTAGATCAATACCTGCAACACTTAACTCTGTCAAAAATCAGTGGACAGGAACCAGACTTAAACACGGTCTGTAACTCACTTAGGCAGACTCGCATACAAAATATCAGATCAATATATCCAAGGGTTTAGAAAAAAGGTGTAGAAAACTGATGTAGGACTGATAGACCGACAGAAGGACGGATAGAGCGCAAACCTGAAGTCCCTTTCGCCCTATCTCAGAACTGACAAACTCGAATACCAAAAGAAGTTATGTCTTAGTTATGCTTAGAATTTAATTTGCAGTTGAATATGTAGTACATTGTCTTACTGCTTTGTGTTTTATCAACATGTTTTTCAGTTGTCAAAAATCGAAGATTCGAACAACTTTCATAAATCATTATGTGTTAAGTTTCATTGATTAAATTTTTCTTTTCTCATCATGTTGCTGTCGGTGTTCAATTTCACTTCTTTTATGAGTGTTTTTCAATTTCTACTTTTGTCTTAGAGATCAATTATTATTATAATTTGCCATATATAATCTTTTCTGATTTCTATACCTCAAATTCTGCTGTTGCGGGTCATGACCCAACATTCAAGTGTGTGGTGGCGGTTCATATTGTTTCAAGTCATCATGCACCGTTTCTCAAGAATTCTTTGCACTAGTTATGTACCATTTATTACTATATATGTAGCAGGCAAGACATTTTCTGTCAATGTGTTTTGTGCATTTTCGGTGGGGTGTTTAATAAATCAGTTATTTATTGTTTTTGGACCATTTGGTGTTTTCAGTTCAGTTAAAATTGTACTTTGTCTCAACTGTTAAAGGAAAATTTAAAGCGCTGTTGCGTTAAATGTGTTGCGGTTGGTCATTTGCGGGTGACGTTCTCATTGCGGGTGAAATTGATGACCCGCGGCAGATGATTATCCCTGGTACATGTAGGTCATGTGATTATTAGACGGGTGACACCCGCCAAAAGCGGGTCGGTTGGCAAGTATGATAGTTCAGTATTTGACTTTTTTAATCATATAGCTACTGCCTACAACTGTAAACCTTCTTCGTCTACATTCTGGTTAATCAAGCTAATCCTAACTTGGAATTAGGGCAAAAAAGTCCCAAAAATCGTTAAATTATAAGATATTAAAAAGGGCAACAAGTATATAAAATTCTAAGAAAAGTCTTGAAGTTATAAAAAGTGTATGTTGTGATGGGAGTTTATTCTATTTCAAATTCACGGCACCTGAATCGGTTTTAAAGGGCTCCGGCTACAGAGCTGTCGCGCCGGTCCAAAGTTGGTGGAAAGGGGAATGCTCTGTCTGTGCGGGGCGGTCAGCTCATAATACAGAAAGCCTGATCAGAAACCATTGTAGCCAAACTGTGTGGAAAAATGCAACGCTACATGCAGTATAAAGACCCCTTCTATATTGTCTAAAGAGAGCAGAGTCCCCGGGACTCGTATAGAAGGTTAATTTTCCTGCCCCTACCCATTTCTCCCCTTTTCCAGTGGCAATCAAAACTCGTTGTTTCTTCCATATTGCTTCTTTCTTCTCTTACTTACATTTTTTTTGATTAACTTTGATTAACTTGTTCTTGCCCTGATATAGCTGAAATATTCCGCATTGGATGTTAAACTCTTACTAATCAATCAATCAATTTATTTCAAATTAAACTGTAAAGAAAAAGCTGGTCAAATTAACCACAGCAAATAAAAAGTTAAATTACAACATGGACTGAATAGTCAAAATGTAGACTAACAACTTATACAGTTGTATGTGACAGTATACAATAATGCAGTAGGCGAGGGGATTTGAAAAAGGGGAATTTTAACTAGAACACCAAACTGATCTGTTCAATAACAGCTAACAGTGAACTGAATATTCATCATAACATCTAACACAGAACTACCCAATAACAGATAATACAATATTTTATTTTGCAATAACAGCTTACAGAGAATCAATTTTACCCAATAACACAATAACAGTTAATACCGTTGCCCCCCCCCCCCCTCTTTTCATTGTATTTCATTTCTTTCAACTGAGAGTTGAGAAAAGTAGAGATTTAATATTGAACCTTTTTCCCTGTTCATCCTAATGAGATTCATTAATCAGATACAGATGTTCACTATACCGGACATTGCGAAATTGACTAGGCATCTTCATTTCTACTAGCGAGGACGGTGTTTATCGACGGATTTTTTACGTTATGGTAGAAAATAATATTTCATTTATAACATGAATACTTTCGGACGTTAGACTTAATTATCTATCATTAACAAAGCTACTTTTATTATCCTTATGTATACCTTTAACTTACATATGTATCAGACGATTTATTTTTACTTTTTTTATATTGCTTTGTGACCATAGAACGATCGTGAGATCCTTTTCAATTTGGATGCGGTTGAATTTCGGCTTGATATTGCCTTTGCGTGAATACAAATATCTACCAAAATTTTTTTTCAAGTTAAACAAAGCTTCAACTGCCGTATGTATAGAATATCCCATCTTATGTCTCCATTTATAGTTCAAGCGTATATCTTCAAAAGGACCTGTTGTAATTTTGAATATTAAATTTATCACATGGATCGGCTACTAAGCCTTTAAGTTAAGAGCATTTGACAAAAAGGGTATTGAAAGAAAACATGTCTTTACCGTGTACGACTTTAAACTTTACTTTATAACGTGGCAATTTTAATTTTTCGATATGACGGTCGTATGCAACGATTTGTAAAGGCAGCAATTATCACCATCCCTCAAACCATAACAATTTTTTTTTGTTTCATTTATGGATAGCGTTAAAATTATTGGGTTGTTTAAAACTTTTATGATGGTAAAGTGTTCATTTAATTCAATGTCCATTGATTCAACGACGGTTAATTAGATTATTGGTTGGAAAAGTACAATACTTTACTTCGTACAAAATGTACTTCGTGGTATAAGTGATTTGACATTAAATATTCAATAACAAAACCTTTAAAGCAATAAGCAAATACTCTGAGGGATCAGCATTTAAAGGTTCAGCATCAAAAGCTCACTTGTCAGGCAAGTCTTTCAGTTTTGTTTTCTACATAGAAATAACAACATTTTCCCACAAAATAATAGTTCTCTGTATTTTTTTTTATTTGAATGGGCTTAACATACATACATATAATCTATATATCAGTTGATATGAATTAAATATATGTTATTTTCTTTTTGAAAGATAATTTGTGGAAAATTCCCCATTAAACATCGGAACACTTCATTGAAAATAATCCATAGAGAAACTGAAGTAGCAATCTATTTTAGATTTGCATGTTCCTCGATGTAGGATAAATCCTTTCCGTTTTGATTTTTTTTTTTTTTTTTTTTTTTTTTTTTTTTGGNTTGGCACGGTGTAGGATTTTCTTGGAGTGGCAAATCAATGAAGGAGGAAATCAAAAATAGATGAGTTAAACTAGACTTCTGATGAGAAATTCATGGTAAATTATATACTAAATATGATAAATGACTTGAGGTGTTAATGCATAATAAATGCCTAGTAGACAAGTGTTTTTGCATGAAACGTGCCTGGTAAAATAGACGTTTGGATCTTGGCAACTTCCGATTGGGAACATTTGGCACGAAATGTCCACGCAAAAGTGGTTTTCTTTCGATCACGCAGATTTGAACATATGTTTCGAAAAACAAAAAAATGACATTCACTTCCGAAATAAACGTATGCAATTATTTTGCTTCCCTTTTTAAAAAAAGCTTGAAATGGTGAAAAAAAAACTTTTTATAGTTCAACAGCAAGGTCACTTCGTGCATATTTTTTTAGTATAATGTTACTCATTTCACCGACTAAAGAATTTTCCATAATAATAAAATTCTTGTATGATAGTAACAATGAAGGGATGTGGAGTAAATGCAAATTAGACAAATTTTCTACAAATACATGGTAAGACTAAGCAATGGAACTATCTTTTATTGTTGTTCTTCATCTTGAAGTTATCTTGATAGATTTAGAATCATTGCCATTGCTGACATATAATTTCAAATAAATCCATTGGTTAAAACTAACAGTAAAAAATATTTTTCATATGATATGGTCACGTCTATCTGATTCACATTCGATTGTAAACAATCATTTAAGCAATGACGGGATATGGAATAAATACACATGACATAAAGTAAAAAAAAGGACTGAGTCAATTGTTAGAAATGAAACTGAAAGAACTAAATATACGGACATAAGCATGAAATCACAAGAGACTACTAGCAGTATTGAAATGCCAGCTCCAGACCCATTACCAACTGACAAAGTAAGTTATGTACCCTCAGTATACAGTTTCCACCAAGATCCCTTCCTGTGTGGAGTTTAGCATAATGATTCCATGCATATACCGGAAAACATAATCCGTGTCCATGCAATACAGATTTTAGAAATTTAGAATTTGTTTAGTTAAAATGCAAAGACCCTATCAAAAAATCAATGTTAATACAAAAGAAGGCCATACGTAATGACTTGACGACAATACCGTAATTATAACCCTTATGAATTAGACGACTTAAAGGTTTTATAAGTTTGTTAGGCGAGTTTAAGTATTTTTCACTCTTATGTAAAACATAAACGTAAAGTAAGGGATGTGAAATACCAGCCTTGATTAGATGTTTACAGGTTGCAATGTATTTATGAACTAAGTCTTTATATCGATGATAAAATTTAGTAAAGGTTTTAACTAGTTTGTGATAACGAAAATCCTGATGTAATAGTTTTTCAGTTATGAAAAGATTCCGTTCATTAAAATCGCAAACGTTATTACATACTCGAGTAAATCGAACAAGTTGTCATATGTAAACACCATATGATGGCGCTAATGGGACATCGCCATCCACAAATGGATAATTAACAATGGGAAAAGAAAAATCGTCCCTTTTATCGTAAATTTTAGTATCTAATTTACCATTCTTTATATCAAAATTGATATCTAAGAACGGACAATGATGATTATCAGAATTGGCTTTATTCAAAGTAAGTTCTTTAGGCTAGATGTCCTTATATTACGTATTGATGCCGTCATTATTTAAAGTTAAAATATCATCCAAATATCGGAAAGTGTTGTTAAACTTTTCGATTAAATGCTGTTTAGATTGGTCTTTGCTGATGTTGGTCATAAACTGAGATTCGTAGCAGTACAAAAAAGGTCCGCTATAAGTGGTGCACAATTGGTACAGTTACCGAAACGAATGAATATATTGTCAAGTAAAAATTCAAGTGCTGAAATCATATCAAAACAAGTCCAATTAGTTTAATTCTTTTGTTTTGTATTACTAAAATGTGTTTTAAAGGAATTAGAACATATATATTTACAATCGTATTTTTTGAATGTCTATTGAATAAAACGTCTGAATTTTTCCTTTGTAAGATTATGTGGTAAGGTAGTTTAGAGGGTAGAGAAATCAAACTTTCAAGGGATTCAAAAGGGGCATTATAAGCATTCAATTTATTGAAAACTTCCAATGAATTTTTTACACTCCAAAAATGATTGACACCACTGTTTTCATATACTTTGTTAAAGAAATTTATTACCAGGTTTTTAATAGCAGTCAAAGTATTGGTGAGTATAATAGAAATTGTAGTTATAGAACAGTGACTAGATGACAATATGAATCTAGATTTATATGGCGTTTTTGTGGAGTTAAGGAACCCAGTACATATTTGGAACTGTTTTACTATCAGGTTTAGCCTGTAAAGATGTGACTGTTAGAAAATGTATGTTTATAATTTCACTTTCCGTTAATTGGGTTAAACGAAAAGTATGTGAACTTGTAATTTCTTTTTGGAGTACTTATATATAATGTTTACGACAAATTATGATGATGTTATTAGCAGCCTTATCAGCTGGGACAAGAACAAATTCCTTTCCACATTCTTTAAGTTTCATTTGGATGCGAGAAACGGTGGGTTTATTTTTGTTGTCATGTATGGCACGCGATAGTAACAAAAATGCGGTATACCTAGTATTTCGAACGAAAACTAGGGGTTTTCGTGCGAAATACTACGTATACCGCACGTTAACTAGGGGTTTCCGATCGGTATACATAGTATTTCGCCGAAAACCCTAGTTTTCGTTCGAAATACTAGGTATACCGCATTTTTGTTACTATCGCGTGCCATACCGATCGCTATCGGAAATTCGAGTTAAAACCAAAAACCCTATTCATAGTTTTAGCCAATGAGAAGCGAGAAACGGAAATCGCTATTTGATATTTAACGTTCGTCCAATCAGAAACGGAAAACGGTATTCAGGGTTTAATTAAACCAATCAGAATCGTTTATTCTGTTTATCGCTTATAATTCTCTATTTTTTATTCAAATTTTCGTATCTTTTATTTGTTTCATATATTTTGATATTATAAATTAATTATCAAATAGAGTTGTGCCTTTGACACTTTTAGGTGCGAATGGATATCAGATTCGCGGGTCATGGGAGGATATTCGATCTCGACTGTCTGTATTCACCTTCACCAGTTAAAAGTTGTGAATATCGCCGATTTAGATTTTGTTTAAAAAGAATTTTCCATTTGATTTATCTCTAGAGCAAAGATTTTTATTTTCATATATGATTTTTAATCAGCAGTTTAAACTCAGTCTTTAAAAATGACAAAAAAAATTTAGTGTTATGAAAATTATCCTTTCGAAGGAGTTTTATAAGTCGCAAAGCAAAAACTTCATGAATTTTAGCATTAAAAAGATATGAAAAGCAAAATTTTTAGTCTGCAGTTTATACTTACTCTTTAAAAATGTGAAAAAAAGTTAAGCGTTTTGAAAATTTTACTTCATCATATCCTTGCGAAGGCGTTTGATATATTGCGAAATATAAATATCATCAAATTAAGCATATAATAGGTATGAAAAGTAAGATTTTGAAGCAGTGGTTTAAACGCAGTCTTTAAAAATGACCAAAAAATCTCAGTGTTTTGAAAATTTTACATCATAATGTCCTTTCGAAGGAGTTTTATAATTCGCAAAGCAAAAACTTGATCAATTTTAGCATTAAAAAGGTATGAAAAGTAAAATTTTTAGTCTGCGGTGTAAACTAACTCTTGAAAAATGTCAAAAAAGTTAAGTGTTTTGAAAATTTTACATCATTATATCATTGCGTAGGAGTTTGATAGGTTGCAAAATAAAAACATTCTTGAAATTTAACATGGAATAGGTATGAAAAGTATGAATTTTAATCAGCAGTTTAAACTCAGTCTTTAAAAATGACCAAAAAAAATCAGTGTTATGAAAATTTTACATCATAATATCCTTTCGAAAGGAGTTTTATAATTCGCAAAGCAAAAACTTCATGAATTTTAACATTAAAAAGATATGAAAAGTAAAATTTTTAGTCTGCAATTTATACTAACTCTTTTAAAATGTGAAAAAAACTTAAGCGTTTTAAAGATTTTACTTCATTATATCTTTGCGAAGGCATTTGATATGTTGCGAAATACAAAAATCATCAAATTAAGAATATAATAGGTATGAAAAGTAAGATTTTGAAGCAGTGGTTTAAACGCAGTCTTTAAAAATGAC
>MJUU01050971.1:11046-31921 GCA_002080025.1 Modiolus philippinarum | reverse complement strand
ACTAAATTTCATGATTTTATTAATTTCGAAACGGAGTACACATCAAGTTATATGAAAATAAAAATATTTGCTCTAGAGATTAGTTAAATGGAATTTTTTTTTAAAACAAAGTCTTAAACGGCGATATTCTCAACTTTTAACTGGTGAAGGTGAATACAGACAGTCGAGATCGAATATCCTTCCATGACCCGCGAATCTGATTTTCAATTCGCACCTAAAAGTGTCACAGGCACAACTCTATTTGATAATTAATTTATAATATCAAAATATATGAAACAAATAAAAGATACGAAAATTTGAATAAAAAATAGAGAATTATAAGCGATAAACAGAATAAACGATTTTGATTGGTTTAATTAAACCCTGAATACCATTTTCCGTTTCTGATTGGACGAACGTTAAATATCAAATAGCGATTTCCGTTTCTCGCTTCTCATTGGCTAAAACTATGAATAGCGCTTTTGGTTTAAACTCGAATTTCCGATACCGATCGGTATGGCACGCGATAGTAACAAAAATGCGGTATACCTAGTATTTCGAACGAAAACTAGGGTTTTCGGCGAAATACTATGTATACTGATCGGAAACCCCTAGTTAACGTGCGGTATACCTAGTATTTCGCACGAAAACCCCTAGTTTTCGTTCGAAATACTAGGTATACCGCATTTTTGTTTCTATCGCGTGCCATAGTCATGGCGGAAATGTTGTTCAAACTGTTTAATTCGGATATCGACAATTTTCATTATAGCATTAAAGAAGGATTCCAAAGATTTTTGTCAACGCGTTCACGTTTAACCAATTTTTTACAATAAGTCTTAAGTGATTCGTGGATGGTGTTACGACAACCTTTTCAATTCATTTTAGAAGGTGGCCTATATTTGGACCTTTCCTTAAGAAATTAATAAGCTCTTTGTCCTGCAAGGTCTACATATACATGGTGGAATAAAGCATTTGATCAACGCTATTACGCTTTACATACCTCATAGTAAGTTCTAGACCGCCCCTAGCACCGGTTTGAGCGAAATTCTTTGCTAGATGCCCAGTAACGCTACATCGGTTGCGTTTAACCTATGAATGCAGAATCGTAAACAAAAAAAAATAATCTGGAAAGGTGTTCTTACGATCGCTGTCATTTAGTCTGTACATGTATGTCTTTCTGAATTGTGGTATTTGTTGTTGATATGGAAGCAAGATCAAGAATAGCAATGCTTGTTTTCTAAATGTGTCACTGTTCTAAATGTCTCATGAAATTGGTGCCCAACTATGGTTAATTCTGTGGTTCCTCAGTTTGTATAGCCAATGTATAGTTTCTCATTATATAGAAACTGAACCATGATACTCAATGTTATAATTTTTAAGCTATGTATTTAACTTAAATTCGCATCTATGTGTGTTCAGTATCCATGTTTATTCAAATCGGAATGACACTGCAAAAGTAACTTATAATCATTTCTTAAATGTACATTTGAAACAAGTAGAACAAGTAGAATACATCGACACACACTTAAATCAGACTAGTATAAGTTCCAAATGTACACTGTTTGTTATATAAGATAATAAAATAAACAGCACAGTGCAAAATATCTTATTGATGCAAATACAGCTGGTGAGAAATATATTCTTTAAAATTCAAATATGACATACATCCGTTTCATTTAATTATGTGTATCTTAATCCGTAATCACACCTTATTGGCTTACAACATTCTTCACATGAAATAAACTCAAATCATAGCATGCTGATATCCACCAGTCTTTACAAAAAGTAACCGTGTTGGACATTTGTCAATTAGCTATTCCCGAATTAAGTTTATTACGGTAAATATAGTTTTCTCTAATCCGGAACATTTTTAAATTTTAGAATTGGACAAATTGAACATTACGACTGGGAAAGTATGTGGCATAGGATGAAACTTTTGGTTTTATCCAATGGCATGCTTTATATCAAATTCTTCTTTTTTTCAGTTTTTTTTTCTTTTGATGCATTTTTTTCTTTTATAGATAAACATAAATTCTGATTGTTATACTCGACTATGGCCAAAATAATTTGGTAATCAATCTAAGGATATCAAAAGAAAGCAAATGAAATTGTCTTTCCTCTTAAAAATCTAAAATAAATCCCATTATTTTTTTTTTTTGATGAATCAGGGTTTTAAAATGATGCTTTCATTTTTTACATTTTGTAAAATATTTTTTGGTAATTGTAGGATCCATAGCTTTCTGATAGCCCGGAGCCTATTGATGTAGAACCTGCAGCATAGTTAGAAGAGACCGGTCCCAAGAGCCCTATTGATGAAGTCCGAAAGTCCCTAATCAAGTGTTGGAACCTAAAACACACGTTTAAAAAAGGTTGGCCTTTTGGGCCCGGGCCCAGGGCAAGCGCCATTCCCCACACACTGGAATTATATATAGACTTCTAAAACTTTTCAAAGTCAGTATAAGCAACTTCTGTTGATAAAATTAAATAAACTAGGTCAGTATGCATATGATCCTCATAACCTTTTTTCATTTAAAAAAGTATTTATAAAAAAAAAAAAACAAAAAAAAAAACAAAATATGTCGAGCAATTACTAAAATTTAAAAGTATAAACAAAATAAAAATGTTAAAATCGACAATACAGCTAACAAATAATCACACAAGAGCAAAAATAATAATAAAAAAAAAAAACAAAACAAAACAAAAACAAAAAAAAACCAAAAACAAACAAACAAAAAATATATGGCCCAAAGTTTCGGCCTATGGGTTTTGACTATGGGGAAGTTGGACAAAATTCAAAAATGATCAGTATCATTGTGAATCAGACAATAGTGGTTGTGGATTAGAATACGTATCGTGTACTACAGAGTAAACTGGGCGATCAGAAACATTAACGTATATTCCATGACATAGTGGATTTGAACCCAGTTTCTCTAAAACTACCCGTTGATGTTCAATTTGATTTTTCAGAATAAACCATGCTAAAAGTGTTTTACTTTTATTTTAACATTAGTTTGAGTTGTTTTGAGGGATACAATATGCAAAAAGCATGAAATTGGTGTGCATAGTTTATTGCAATTATACATACATGTATCTTAAATCGAAGCGGACTATTCGTTAGCCTATTATTAGGTGTAATATTTAGTTGGATAAACAGGAACATTTTGAGAGAAAACACAACAGAGAAAACTAGAAACGTATATTTAATTTTATTTCATGGTAATTATCTTGACAGAGGGCGCTTGATAGAAATATCATACAACTTGTTTGGCGTGTTTAGTCGTTTGAGACTACACTTATTGTCACAAATATACATACACCATTAAACACAAAGGAGTCTTTTCCTTTTTATCAAATTCTCCATTCTTTATAACCTGATATTTGACCTTTCATAATATTCTTCCAAAGCTAAATGCCTGTGTTTAATTGTTCTGTGTAAAGGTTTGCTGTGTTGTAATATCTAATCAAATATAACAATAAATAAAAAGAAGAGGACACATCTTTGCGTTTTGCCTATTTAAATTTATCGACGCTCTGATTTCTGGTGATCATTCCTCCGCGTAGTTTTTATATCTTCAAACCGGAACAGATTTATTGAACATCATGCAATTTGAAAAACAAAAACAGACTGCTTTTTCAGAATCTGCATAGATTTTAGGCTTTCAATGAAGTGTTTGGATGTATGATAAGGAATTTAGCACAAATTATTTCAGCTCACCTGGCTTAAAAGGCCATGTGAGCTTTTGCCATCACTTTGCGTCCGTCCAAACCACTAGGCCAATTATAACCACACTTGGCCCAAATTATAACCAGGATATGCAGTTTCAAAATTGTGTTCGATTAGTCCGAAGACCTAAGAAGATGGCCGTAACGGTTGTTACTAAAAATAGAGCATAGTTTTTGCAAATAACTCGAAAACCGTTACAGATATAAAAAATCTGACTGGAGTAAAAATAATCAGCATGGCAAGATCTACCTGCCTAGCAATTTTGAAGAAAATCCGAAAACCCGTCTTGGAGTTAATGCCCGTTTCCTGTAAAATTTGCCTAATTCTAACTTTATTACTTTTTTTATCAGAAAAACTACAAGAGATAGAAGTCAACTTTTTTGCAAAAAGTTAAGCATGTCAAGATCTATCATCCCTGAAATTTGATGATGATCTAAACACCCTTGTAGGAGTTATTGCCTTTTTTCACAGAATTTACAAAAAAATTCATATTTTTCGTCTTTAATTTCCAAAACTATAGAAGATAAAGGTTGAATGTAAATTGATAAAATGTTTGCAATGCTGTGGCGACTTCCAAATTGATGTTGAACATTATTGGTTGACCGCCATTTTCAAAATGACCGCCAAAAAAGGCGGGAAAACATTGTTCGATTTCAATAAAATTTGATTTCAAAATATCTATTGATTTTGCGACTTCAAAACCGGTGTTAAAAAATGTTCGTTGACTGCCATTTTCAAAATGGCCGCCAAAAAGGTGGGAAAATTCAACATTGTCCGATTTCAGTGAAATTTAGTTTCCAAAAAGGTATTGATGTAGCAACTTCAAAATTGATGTTAAAGATTGTTCGTTGACCGCCATTTTCAAAAATGGCCGCCAAAAGGCAGGAAAATTCAACATTGTCTGATCTAATAAAATTTGGTTTCCAAGTGGATATTGATGTCGCTACTGCAAAACCGGTGTTGAAAATTGTTTTTTGACTGCAATTTTCAAAATGGCGACCAAAAAGGCGGGAAACATTGTCCGATTTCAATGAAATTTGGTTTCCAAATAGATATTGATGTCGTAACTTAAATATATGGTGTTAAAAATTGTTGTTCACTGCGATTTACCAAATGATGTCTCGACTTGAAAACTGGTGTCGTAAGTGGTCCTTAGCAAGACAATTTTTGTCCAAAAAGCCCAACAAAGAAGTACAGTAAAACATGATCAGACTTAAAATAAAGTCCAAGTTAAAGGTGGTGTTTGCTCTACCAAAGTTTGAGAGACTGAAGTTCAACTGTATAATTTACAATGTTAGCTTGATTGTGGCAACTGAAAGCCAGGTGAGCGATAAAGGCTCCAGAACGCCTATGGTTTTAAAAACTTTTTTAATAAAGAATTATTCATATTTTAATCGTATGTATATAAGCCCATTCTAATCTGAAAAGGAGGATACTATAAAATTATCGGGAAAATGTGTTTTTACTATGTAGACCACAAAATGTAAGACTCTCCTTAGAAATTAACTTACAATGCTGCACCGTTTAATGCTGATCCCTCCGGGTTTTGCTTATCGCTAAAAAAAGGATGTGCTGAAGTAAAACAAAACTATTTATTGCCCACCTATTGCCAAATACAACAATATTTACAACAAAAACGGTGTTCGAGAGTGAGAACTGAACTGTCAGTAAAAACACCTAGAGCCTCAGAGACTAAGCCTGCATCGTTAACCTTACAAATGCTTCTATGCCATGCATTACCAAAAATGATCCTTTTTACCAGTGGGGTCTAATATTTGGTTAGGTTCTTTATTGGCACCTATGTTAATTGTCTGATCCTGTTGAAATGAGAAATTCTTGCAAAGGACCTTCTATATATTTAGTTAACTTTGCTTGAATAGTTTCAGAGAAGATGACGAGAAGGATGATTTTCTCATAGGCTCTAATGATAAATGGAACTAAAAAATGTACCAATGAAAAATGTTCTGCACTGGAGGCCATGTTGTTTGTCGAATCAAATTGAAATGAGCAACTTTTATGAAGTACCTTCCGTACAGAATTCCTGTAAAGTATGACGGAATTGGCTTCAGCAGTTTCAGAGGAGAAGATATAATTGTGTTTTTCCCCATAGGGTCCAATGTTGAACCTACGTTCCGCACTGGTAGCCATGTTTTTCATAAGAACGGAACAAAATGAGAACCTTTGTAGAGGACCTCTTGTACATTTTCTTGTAAAGTTTGGTTGAATTTGTTTCATTGGTTTCGGAGAGGATGCAAATTTTCTCGTAGAGTCCAATATTAAACTATGTTCCGTGCTGGTGGCCATGTTTTCATCGGATACGAGCGAAATGAGTAATCTTTGTCGAGGACCTCTAGTATATCATTCCTGTTAAGTTTGGCTGAATTTGCTTCAGGGGTTTCAAAGGAGAAGATGTAAATGCGATTTTATCACTGAGTCCAATTCTTAACTATGTTCCTTGCCGGCTACCAAGTGTTTTATCGGATTGGAGCGAAATGAGCAGTTTTTGTTAAGGATCCTAGTAGATCATTCTTGAAATGTTTGGTTGAATTAACAGTGGTTTCAGGGGAGAAGATGAACACGTGATTGTCCCTTAGGGTCCAATGTTAAATTATGTTCCATGCTAGTGGCCATGTTTTTTTTTCGGATCCAAACATAATGAGTAATCTTTGTTAAGGTCTTCCAGTACATCATTCCTGTAAAGTTCGGCTGAATTTGTTTCAGCGATTCCAGAGGAGAAGATTAAAATGTGTTTTATCCCATAGGGTCCAATGTTAAACCCTTGCTTAGGAACTGAAGTACATCAATCCTATAATGATTACTTGAATATCTTTCAGCTGTTTCTGAGGAGAAAATGAAATTGTTAATTTTCCCATACGGTCTAATGTTAAACCTAAGTTTCGCACCGATAGTCAAGTTTTTGTCAAATCTTCACAAAATGAGCAATATTTCTAAAGGACCTTCATTAAATCATTCTTGTAAAGTTTGCTTTAATTTGCTTCAGTGGTTTAAGAAGAGATGAAAATGTGATTTTCTCTTAGGGTCCAATGTTAAGCTATGTTCCGTGCTGGAGACATGTTTTTTATCGGATCCAAGTGAAATAAGCAATCTTTGATAAAGACCTTTCGTACGTTATTCCTGTAAAGTTTGGTGAATTTGCTTCAGTGGTTTCAGAGGAGAAGATGAAAATATGATTTTCCGATAGGGTTCAATGTTAAACTATGTTTCTTGCTAGCGACTGTGTGCTTTATCGGATCGGAACGAAATGAACAATCTTTGTTAAGGACCTCTAGAAACATCATTCTTGTGTTTTTCCTATAAGTACAATGTTAAAGCTAAGTTCCGCGCTGGCGGCTATGTTTTTTGACTGATTGGAACGAAATGAGCAATCTTTGTGAATGACCTTCCAATCATCATTCCTATAAAATTTATTTAATTTCATCAGTGGTTTCAAAAAAGAAGATGAAAATGTGAAAAGTTAACAGACGCACGACGGACAACGTACACACACTAACCCTTTGGGTTAGAGGTAAGCTAAAACCGAGCAATTTAAGGACAACGGCAACATTGGAAACACCAAGAAACAAAGACACCACATGAGTACGATCAAACAGAAAAGAAAAATGGAGACACACATACAGATGAACAACCGTATCATTTGTTGACGAGAACAAATATATTTTCTCCCTGCCTGTCCTCTTTTTGCGACTTCCCACAAGCGATTATATAATTGATTTTTATGACTCGCTTATGGACATTGTATGCCTATCCGAAAAGAATAATTTGAAAAATAAGCTCCTAGCTCTAAAAGGATCAGTTATCGGGAATACCTCTTGCTGTTACCTATCAACCAGACCTTTGAACTTTCAGAGGCATTAATATTGTCTTCAGACATTGGAGCAATTTCGAGAATTACTGAAGTTGATAGAAAATATTCCCTTGTCCCCTTTTTGTTTTAAAGACCTAGGAACGTGAAAGATATTCTAGTGTTATTAACTTTGAATAAAACATTCACGTGAGAGCAAGAGACTAGGGCGAGTGCCAGACAGAAAATCTCTGACAGCCAAGGTTAAGATTTCAAGTACTCGGACGAAACTTGCTGAGTCGGAGACGGTAGAAATCTGACCCGAAGCTGTGTGAGATTTTTGTCTAGCTCTCTCTCTGGTGTTTGACCATTTTTTTAACATCCTGAGCATGCAAAATATCAAACAAATCACCGTCGAAATGCCAATGTTGACATCAGTAAATTACTTCTGAATCCCTTTTCACGACGACATAAAGCATGGAGCACGCGTCCAAGTCCTTTGTTATTTCGATGCCAAAGAGTTAAGAAATTATGTTGTGCTTTAGTTAAAATTTTGTCTTTCAAACTGAAGGCAGTCGATATTAAATTAAATTAAATTATACACTTTTCGTTTCATGCAGACCAAATAAATGCATGTAGTTTGTCTTACACTCCCCTGTGTAAGACAGAAAAATCTTGCACCGCGAAAGAAATGGATTCCCTTGTCCGAGGTGAGAGAATGATTTTTCCCTGTGCAACGAAACGATGTTTACGTTGCAAAGCTGCTGATGTAAAAACGGCTTCAAAAACGAAAATTCGAAATATTTACAAATTCTAACCGTAAATCCAAAAATTTAATTTGTTTTTCTTCAGGCAGGACATGGCAATTAAAAAACGTCACAGGTATCGGAGATGACAATACGTATATCTCACTGTATGGTAATTCTTTAATGTAATGAAATGAACGGATTAAATGAAATTATAAGCTACAAACCAAGCCAATATTCTTGATCCACCTTTCCAAATCCATTTGCATAGTCCACCCATCTTTTACCAGAGAATTTGAGTTTTCCATTAAAACGGCGCTGAAACACCTGAAAAATAAATAAACTAATATTTCAATATAAAATTCAAAAGATAAAACTATTTTCGTTTCATTTTTTTCAAGATCAATAGTTTTGCAAATTTGGACAGAAAGATAACAAAAAACAAATTAAAAACTAAAGATATAAAAGCGGTTAATTGTTTTAAAAATCAATTTAAGTAAACAAGCTTGTTGATATCTGGGGAAACTTAAATAAATTAATTAAAGTAAAATACAAAATTAATGGCGAAGAAATAATTTTAGACAAGCAAGCAGAATAGATATGTTTTTGATAAGTAAAGATTTTAGTACAAACGTAAATACATCGGCAAACGAATACCGAAGCAAGAACGAGGAAAGGGAAAATTCTAAAATCATAAATCCAAAATCACGGCAATTCACAGCAACACGAATTGAGACAGTATGACAAAGACAAAAACAAATAAACAAAAATGAACAAGAACGCTACAAAACTAAAGCCCTAGCAGAGTGAACCTCTATTAAAAACCAGTGCTGGTAAAACCATGTGATATAAGACCGGTAATAATAAAAAGTACAGATCATCAAGCGGTGTCGCTAAAAGTTCAGACTGCTTCTTCAAATAGCAGAGGAATGGGATATTGGAAATTGAATAACTCTGTGCTAAAAGAAACAAAATATAAAGAAAATATTGAAAAAATTATCAAAAAGTATTTTTTAATTAATCGAAACAGTGCAAACAATGAGTTGCTATCGGACAATTTAAAACTTCAGGTTAAATAATATAGTACAAATTATTGTAAAAACAAGTCCAGAGAAAGAAAAAATATAAGAGATATAGAAATGGAATTGGTAAATATTACACAACAATTTGTTGTTTGAAAATGAAAGTTTATTTCAAGAAATAAATAAATTGCAGGACAGACCAGAACTAGAATACGAATTTGGCAAAAATCTGCTTATATTCTAAATGAATTTGGATAAAGAAGGACTTCAATTTTAAAAAAAGACAAAAATACCTGAATTTTATATGGATATGCTACAATGTTGTGTAAAAAATGAATAAAAATATCATTAAAGAGCCAAAAAATTATAGGGAGATACGCCAACAAGTTATATGGCGAAATAAGTATTTAAAGTTTTAAAAATAAACCTTTATTTTTAAAAATTGGATTGACAGTGATTCAGTGTATATTCAAGAGTTAGTAGATCAAGACGGATTTCTGTCTGATTTTGTTATAAATTGGAAAGTTAACATTCTAAAAAACGCCATGACAAAAAATTGGTTAAAGATATTAAATGGAGAAGAATCAAGGAATACTAATGTAATTATACACTGTAATAGAAATAAAGTGGGAAATAAAATACCAAATTTGAAAATCTTGAAAATAAACAATTATATAATTGTCTTGTATGCAGCAAAGTCGAAATTAATATCGGTATACAAAAATGAAAAAGGGAATTCAATAGCTGTAAATATATATTATTGAAAACACTTTGGACTTTATAAACAAAGCAGTTTTTTCAAATAAGTTAAAAATTATAAATGGAAATTATTTAGTAATATTTCACCAAATCAAGAAAAACTTTTCAGGTGGAAAATAGTAAACAGTCCTTTATGTTTTTATTGTAAAGAAATGGACACGTATCAGCATTTCTTCATAGAATGTAAAACTTTAATAAGATTCTTGGAAATTGTATATGGAATACTTAATAATACAAAAATACCAATATTTCATCATGAACAGTAAAATTTTGTTATGCTGTACACGTGTTTCAAAGAGTAACCTCTCATCAGCAGCATTAGAATCAAATAATAATATGGAAAGTAATAATCCAACAAATTGTCAGAAAAGAAGTACCCAATACCAAAAATACCGAAATAGGAAGCCAAATCCAGTACTAAGGACATCTACCGAGTACCATACATGGAATGAAGCGGTAGTAATTTTATGGGGTTAGAATTTTGATAAAGACATTGAATTTCTATAAACCGCAAGGTAAATTTTCGTGTCAGACAAGTCTGACTATTGGACTTGTGAATACCCTTAAGGACCTATGGTTCACCAGCAGTGGCATCGGTCCAATGGTTTAAAATACAAAAACACCAAAGTTGCATCATGAACAGTAAAATTGTGTTATTCTGTACACGTGTTTCAAGGAGTAACCTCTCATCAGCAGCATTAGAATCGTATACTATGGAAAGTGATAATTCCAAAAAAGAAAAGAAGTACTCAATATCAAAAATACCAAAAAATCTATGGTAAATATTTACACTAACACGTGTTCTAAATAAAAACACGTTCTAGTCATGCATGATCAAATAAGCGAACTTTGGATAGGACATCAAGTGTTATGACCTAACAAAAATAATGTGTGTTTGTGTGTGCGTGTATTTTTTTTCTTATAAAAAGAATAATTAAATTCCAAGAGGGAATAAAAAAAGCGATAAAAAATTATCAGTAGTATGATTATATGTAAAATTATTATACCATATAATATTATATTATATTGTTAGAAACTTACAATTAGATTTTATAATACGTTTATTATCTGATTGTAACCCTGACATTGAGATGTACCAGCATAAAAAATGTGATATATAAAATACTAATATACCGAAGTTACTGTTAATTTGTTTCCTGCATATGTAAACAACTTATGTCTCATCATTGCAGTTCAAACAAAAATATCTGGAAGTTTAATAACCAGAACACGTGTAAAAGCTGAGAGAGAACAAATAACCAATATGATCTAAATATAAAGCCAAAATTCAGCTAAGGCCAGAGCTATGCACGTGGAAGATATTCCTTAGCTGTAAGCATTTTTTTCAAAATTTAGATATTACTAGTGTCAAGAAAGTCGGTTTTCGGGTCAGCACCGAAGTGCTGACATACTGGGTTGGTGAATACCGTCTGGGACTATAACAGTCCACCAGCAGAGGCATCTGCCAAGTGGTAATAAGACATTTCACGAAAATCGATACTGACTGTCTACACCCGACTACGACAGCGACAAAACAGGGAAAATCTCAAAATAAAATAAAAAAAATAGTAATGATGCATTACATGATACCCCGCCACGTTTCACAAAATTTCAGTTAAGAGAGGCATTACTCTAGATCCCTATGTATTTCTGAACCCAAAATTATACTTGGCCTGTGTTTTATGGCAAACAACTTGCATACCATATTAGATGACCGAATGTCAATTCATTCACAAGTTATCAGTCAGAAACCGAAAAAATTCTCAAAATTTCAAAGTTTCAAGGGGCATAACTCCAGAACCCCTTGGACCACTGAACCCAAATTCGAACTCGGCCTGTGTTTTGTTATTAACAAATTACATACCAAGTTTGAAGACAATATATTATTACATTCACAAGTTATCAGTCGGAAACCCTAAAATTCGCAAAATTTCGAAGTTTAAAGGGCATAACTCCAGAACCCCTTAGACCTCAGAACCCGAATTCGAACTTGGCCTGTGTTTTGTGGTTAACAAGTTACATACCAAGTTTGAAGACACAATATTATTTCATTCACAAGTTATCAGTCAGAAACCCTAAAATTTGAAAAATTTCAAAGTTAAAAGGGGCATAACTCCAGAACCCCTTGGACCTCTGAACCCCAAATTTAACTTGACCTGAGTTTTGTGGTAAACAAGTCACATACCAAGTTTGAAGATCTTATGTTATTTCGTTCACAAGTTATCCGTCGGAAATCTTCGGGGGACGGACGGACTGACCGACGGACGGACGGACACACGGACGGACAGACGGACGGACGGACACACGACTTAGGGTATCACATAATACCTCGCCACTTCGTGTGGCGGGGTATAAAAAAATAATCAAACAATTTTATGTTACATGCAATTTATTGAAAGGGTTGCCAGAGTCTGCAGACTGATCCTGCACTTTTAAGTTTTGCCCGTGGACGACGCCTTCGAGTTCTGAGAACATTCACCAATCGAAAGTTCTACCTTACTTTTATAATCTGACAAATGTGTATTTCCGACACATGTTGCGGTTTTCTGTTTATCTGTGCATTAATATATGGTTTTACAAGAGGATATATATTTTGATATCTTTGTCACCCGAAAATTAATACAGTTCCAAAATTCATCGAATTTTATCACAGCATAACGCATGTTGTTCTTTTCAGTTTGAGATACATTGACGCATGTGTTAGATGTTATCTTCCGAGATGAAAATGCGAAAGCATCAAAACGCGAAGAATTGAAAAAGGGCGCAAATGCAAAAACGCGGAACCGAGAAGGCGAAAGCGATAACGAGAAAACATGAAGTGAAACTAATTTCCCGTTTTCGTATTTTGATTTTCACGTTGTCACCTTTTCGATTTCACATTTTCGCGTTTTCGGTCTGTAAAAAATGAAAGGAGAAAACGCGAAAACGTTGCTGCTACGGAACATGTCGATGACCCTCCAGGGAGCGATTTAAGCCACAAACCAAAGAAAACATCAGTGATTAGCTTAGCCTAAAAAACAAATGGCATACCAAAATTAATAATGAAGTGATATGGACAAAGTCTCTACAAATATATTGCAAAACTTAGCAATGGAACAACACTTTTAAACAAACATAAGCAAAAAAAAAAAAAAAANACCAGAGGCTGCCAGGAGCCTGTATCGCTAACCTGGCTTTCAGTTGCCACAATCAAGGTAACATTGTAAGTTATACAGTTGATCTTCAGTTTCTCAAACTTTCGTAGCTCAAACACCTCCAATATCTTGAACTGTTTTTAAAGTCTGATCATGTTTTACTATATTTAAGGTAGAAGACGTGGGATAAGAGGAGATAACTCCTTTTTATATAAAAATTGCTTGTTGCAATTGGTATGAATAAAAAGCAAGATTTATAATATTTTTTTCATAAATAAAATAAAATATCCATTTTATCATGAAAATACACCCTTTTAATAAATCACTTCATAATGCCTGCATTAAAATTACCAGGTTCTGAAAGGAATCTTGAAAATATTAACATTAAATGAAAGTCATATATTTGGCAAGGGAGGTAATTCGTTCAACTTGACGTTCAGTATTGAGGACAATTATGCCTTTTCATGCCGTTTTCCGAACATTGTGAAAAAACGGTACGGTGAATTTTTCTGAAATTTTGACATAAGTTATATGTGTGAAGAATCTTTCATTTCTCAGTTTTTGATGAAAATTGAATTTTAGGATTTTCATTTAGAAGAATTTGAACAAAGCTCTATTTTCAGCGTTGTTTTAACAACGAATTGCTTTGGTATTGCAAATCAACACTTAATGTGTGCTTATGATATTTATTATCTGTTATTTAGTTCAACAAGTTTCGTAGAAGCAGTTTAACAATTTAGGACTAATTTACGCTGTTTCTTACTTACGTGACATTCATTCTTATACGCCTTATGATGATTTCTTAACAGAATACTTATGAAAAATAAGAAAATTTTAAAAATTCGGTGAAAAAAGGGCAATAACTCCTACAAGGGTTTATGGATTTTCTTCAAAATTTCAGGGTGGGTAGATCTTGATATGCTGAACATTTTTGCAATTTACACTTGACCTCTATGTAATACACTTTTTGAAATAAAAAATAAAAAATGCGAAAATTTTGAAAATTTAACGGAAAAAGGGCTATAACTCCAAGATGGGTTTTCAGATGTTCTTCAAAATTGCACAATGGATAGATCTCATCATGTTTATCATTTTTACTTAATGTCAGATTTTTGATATCTGTAACGGTTTTCGAGATATTAGCCAAAAACTGCAATTTACCCCTATGTTATATTTTTAGCAATGGCAGCCATGTTGGTCGAAAGAGGGACAAACTGAACATCAGTTTTAGAAGCCATACCCTGATGATGATTCAGGCAAAGTTCGGTTTCATTTGGCCCAGTGGTTTCAGTGGAGAAGATTTTTGAAATTGTTGACAGACAGACGGACAGACAGACAGACGGACGACGGACGCATAGTGATGGCAAAAACTCACATGGCCTTTTAGGCCAGGTGAGTTAAAAAAAATAACAAAAACAAAAAACAAAAAACAAAACAGAAAACAAAAAAAAATAATAATAATAAAAGAAAAAAACAGAAATTTATTACAAAAAACAACACCAAAAAATCAACAAAACAAACAAACAACAAAAAAAAACATAACAAAAACGTAAAAAACGAAACATAAAAAAATACCATAGCTTCTACGTAGTCTCGGAATAATTTCCAGCTTTAGTGAGAGCAGTGAAGACTTACATCTGTGTCTTGCAATAAATGAATAACAAATTGAACACTTGACAACAAATATAAGAAGTAGTTTTGTTTTGTTCATTAAAATGTTTTTAAGCTACATTATGGCGGTATTGCTCGCTACAATTAAATCACAGTTGAATATTGAAGCCAAAAATAGTTAAGTTATTTCTCGTGTACAGTTAAAATACATATATTTTACACAAAGAAAAATAAAGCACAAAAAAAAACAAAAAAAAAACAAAAAAAAAACAAAAAAAACAACAAAAAAAAAACAGAAATGAAAGAATACGGAGTGAATGAAGATTAGACAAGGTGGTTAAAAATACATAACAATTTTTAACCAAGCAACGCTCTCATTGTTGTATTCGTCTAAATGTATTAAATTTAATCAACAAATTCATATGCCGTTAAATATTGAAATACATGGATTTCGTGTCGTGAGGAGTAAAAAGTTTCGTGATCAGGCACGGATTCATGGAGTTGCAAGTGGGCGTGTGCCCCCTAACAACTAAAAAAAGTTTTAGAGTGAAATGTGGGTTTGCCCATTATTTGTCTAAACATTTCAGCAAAGCTACGACCGGCGACTTTTTTAATTACCACCCCCCCCCTTAACTTCAAATCCTGGATCCTACTCACGGGGGTCACTATGGTTGGAATTTGGTACAGCCTTGCCGCTTGCATTTTGAAAATACCCCCTTTTCATATAGTTCCCTCAACAAAATATTGACCCATTCATATAGTAAATTTAAAAAATAAGCAACCTAACTGTATAGTAAAAATGTGTAATTGGAGTCATAAAACCATTAATTTCACATCAGGAATGTTCTTAAACATCAAATAATGATAAATACTTGATTAATTACAGCAACCAGTAGAGATTCCAGCAATTTGAGGTTAATTTACGATCCATTTATATATATATATATGATGTCAAAAATTACCACTCATTCATATAGTTGACAACTGCAAAAACAGGCCCATTCCAGCGGCACGTCTGTACATACCTCTATATAGGAAGTGACCCCCCCCCCACGTGATCCTACTTTGGAGATTATACTATATATTTTTTCATCAAAAGCTATGAAAATAGAGCACAATAAATATTTGAAGGCTTGGCTTTATGGAAAAAAGTACATTTATGTGTTTTAGCCAAATCACGAATGCGTCCTAATGCTTTTATATATACGGTCGATTCGACTTGGCGGTCATTATAATTCAAATAAAAAGTGGAACAGAATGTGCCAAATTGGGTAAAAATGTTTGTGACGTGTCTAAATGTTCTTCTTAGTGGTGAAAACAATAAAAATACAGCATATTGCTTAGGTTAAGATGTTCATCATATTCATAATTACTATCTGATGAAATACCTCTTTGAGATGACCCATATTTTGTCGACAAGGTTGTTCACAGTCCGATGTCCACTAATTTCGTGAAATATCTATAAATAGCTAAATATTGAAGTTACTGTTAATTTATTTCTTGCATATATACATGTCGACAACTTATGTCTAATCAGTGCAGATCAAACCAAAATGTTTGGACGTATGGATTTCCTTTTTGAAGTGTTCGAGGCCAAGTTTCATATTTGCTTAAAAGCGTGAAATAGTACATGTTACACTTATTTCCCTTAGATGTAGTAAAATTGCCATACAATGATCATGTAAACCGGTTACAGATAAAATTTCCCTTTAAGTGGAATTCAATATAACACATGCAGTTTAACCGTTACTTATTCCGAATACGTTATTTTATTAACCAATAGATAAATTTCAAAAAGATAATTAAATACAATCTCTTATCGTGCTGTAAATTTTTAAAAATACAGAAAGTATGTAAAGCCTCTCATGGATACCAAAGAATAGAAATTCTACAATAGAGTTATGAAATACTAAAAGAGTTGATACAAACAAATCTTAATAACGAGAGTAACGAACTCTCGTGAAAAATGATTGAGCAAAAAGAAAATAAACTTACAGTCCAACCACCTCTATCTGTTGTCATGTCACAGTATACTTTATATCCGGATCTTCCCGTAGGATAAATTTTATATACTCCATCTTTCTTTACTTTTACATCACTGCAGTCTTTAATATTTCGAAAACATTCTAAAATAAAATACATGTTTTGTAGATAGAAAGAATTATTTCAACATAATTTCAATAGTTTTTGCAACGTCCAATTTTATTGATCAACGTCAAAAAGCTATTTCTCGATTTTCTAGATTTTCGTCTCCTGGATTTGTCTGTACCAATTTTACTTTTTTTTCAAGATTGATTTTCTTACAGTGTGACGGGTGTTGTTAGCAGAGTCGGACATGCTTACCCTTCCGAGAACCTAGTGTAACTCTCAGTTTTATCGAGGTTCACACTATGAGGGGCTTAGTTTTGAATGTCGTGGTTTTATTTCTGTGTTTTGTCTTACGTCTTTGTTTTTTGTGTCTCATCTTTGCCATGTCTTTGGACTTCAATTTTTGTAATTACCACTCATTTGTTCCTTCGATATTATATTGTTGTTTTTAAAAAGCAATGAAGGGGAATGAGGCAAATGTATATGAGACAACGTCTCTACAGATACATATTAAGACAAAGCAATGCAATAATGCTTTCTACAAAACAAAGTCTATTTACAGCTGCAAATCAATCAGTTGTATTTAAAACTACAGAAAACGAATATATTAGTGTGTATTAAATTGTACGATTTGCCTTTATTAAACTCATTTAGTAATATTTATTATGTCTATTATTAGATGTTGAAAAGGCATCTGATAATTGTCAACAACATAAGCCCCATGAAGATTTGCATTGACTGATATAAAAATTTGATATTTTTTCCATTTGGCTGCAATCCAGAATAAAGCTGAAATCATCTTAGAGGGGATCATCCGAAGACAATTGTGGCTAAGTGTATACAGAGCAGGACATGCTTACCCTTCCGGAGCACCTGATGTCACTCTGTTTTTTTGAGAGTTCACACTGTTAGTGCTTTAGTTTTTTGTGTTGTATATGTAGTGGTTGTGTGTTTTGTGGGTATGTAGTGTCTTCGGTCTTTCGTCTTCTGGTGTTCTTGATTTTGCCTTGTCTCTGGACTTTGATTTATGTAATCTTGTGCTTTGTTCCTTCGGTATTGTACTTCTGTTGTTTTGTATCAAATTGATAAAGTAGTTTCAGTTCCTGCTAAAGAGAATCAGTTCTTAGAAATAAATCCAAGTCAGAAAAAATTCAATTTGCAGGTTATGTTACAATGGACTACAATAGCAAAGTTAATATTTATACAACGGTCTTGCTTACTGGTGATCCAGAAGAAAATGAGAACCCCCCCCCCCCCCCCNAAAAAAAAAAAAAAAAGAAAATAAAATACAAGGCCACATAAAGACTATTCTGATCAAGTTTGGTTTTAATTACCCAGTAGTGTCAGAGGTAAATACCTTTAAATGCATTCCCAGCTTCCTGCCATCTTCGAGATAGTGCAAATGAAAAAAAAAATCTTTTTATAGGTGACCACCAATCAAGTATTTCGGCAAAGTTTGGTTCAAGTTTGCCAATTAGTTTGAGAGAAGATCCAACTTGTTTTCACTACAGGCTCAATTGATCATGTTCCTGATTGCGATCATCTTAGATTCAGTGAAAGTTTAGAGTCATTCAGATATTTTTGGTAATTTGTTCCCTATCAGCCTTTACACATATTTCGGTATCTTGATTTCCAAATATTTTGATTTTATCTGCACTGAAGAGACATAAGTTGTCGAAATGAGCACATGCAGAATCCAAATTAACAGTAACTACGGTATTTTGTTATTTATGCATTACAATGATTTTGTTACTATATTGGGTTCCACTTTGCCCAGTAGTCTCAGTGGAGATCTGTGAACGAAAATGCCCAACGGACTGACGAAAAGCGACAGTCGCAAAGCGATAACAAACTAAGGCCCCTGCTCAGATATAGCAAGCTGAGCTAAAAATTTTGAACCATGAGCTTAACAAGCAGAATCAGAATAACGTAATCTCAGTATTTGCTTTATATTATGTAAAAAATGGACAACAGGAAAAGCCTATAATGGCTGAAAATTATAATTACATGCCACAATATATATATATATATATATATATACTTACTAGGTTTATAAGTCCTCTTGCCAATATCTTTCAAGATATTTGTAGTTATAGTGTAAGTTGCGGACTTCATAGCAGATTGAACACTTTTATTAACTTCCTTTTGAATGTACGCCTTTAAGGCCTTGTTAATTTTGGTCATATCTAGATCAGCGATCAATGCTGCATTTGCACGGTTCACAAAAGGAATGGATGACCTTTTACAGCGTCCACCCGAACATTTTTCATTACTCTTCTGGGACATAGTCAAACCAAACAATGTAAGAAAAACAAATTTAAAGTGAATCATCATGGATAATTATTCTGTGGACGTCGAATTCCAGGTTCACGTTCACGTGTGTATCAGCTCTAATTCTAAAATGAAAGTTGAACCAAATTTGAATAATAATATCGTAATTAAGTTATCTATCTATTATGTGCTAGGTATGTGCTTATCATATACAAAAATAAATCATACTTTATCTCAACCTTTGATTTGAATAGTTCATACATCATAGCTATCATCAATCTTTGACGTATTTGAGTAGATTATAAGACTGATTAAAATCACGATTGCTTCATCATATAATTAGGCCATACTTATGATCCAGACCGATTTTATTCAGTCCTTTATTATCCCCTCTTCAAAATAAAACATGTTAACACGAATATAACCTGCACGCATAGACATTATAAGGCCACTTTTATAGTACACCACACACAATTCTTGTATTTTAGTTTTAATCGTAATTTTATCTTCTAAGCTCCATAATTTTCATGTAGATAAGTTAGATGTACTGAAATTTGGTATCAAATTGAAGCTTATTCAATATACCTTACAATGAACGCAAGTTTGGGCACTTTACGCCATTTTTATGATCTGGGGATGCAAAAAATATACCCCCCTTCAAAAAATTGCGAAAATGACGAGTTTTTAGCTTTCAATTCCTTTCTGATAAATAAATTTCATCATTTGATCTAGTTTTTATGCCTCATTTATCAGCTGTGATACAATGTTGAAAAATAAGACCATTAAAGTCCTTACAATTTTGATTTTCTGTATAAAATTTTTGAAAAATGGAAATTTTCGGAATTTTAAATATTCACAATTTCGACTTTTTTATTTCGGGATCGTATAAATTTGAATATATATCTAATAATTGCCAATGCAATAATGTTTTATAATATGTAAGCAACAAATTATGTAAAAAAAATTTAGAGTCAGACTTATTGCGGATCAAAAATGCCAAAATTAGCACCCCTCCCCTTTTAATTTAAGGGAAAATTTGAAATATTCAGGTTTTAAATATCAAAATAACGAAGTTACTGTTAATAAATTTTCTGCATATGCGCATTTCGACAAATTATGTCTCATCAGTGCAGATAAAACCAAAACATTTGGAAGTCCATTGACCAAAACGTGTAAAATCTGATGAAGAACAAATTACCAAAAGGGTCAAAATAGAAAAGCCAAAATTCAGCTAAGGACAGAGCTATGCAGGAGGGAGATACTCCTTAGTTTTAAACAAAATTAGGTAAAATTTAGATATTGCAAATTTAAATAAAATCGGATTTCGGGTTAGCACCGAAGTACTGACTACTGGGTTGGTGAATACCCTCGGGGACTAACAGTCCACCAGCAAAGGCATCGGCCCAGTGGTAACAAATATCAAAATACCGAAGTTACTGTTAATAAATTTTCTGCATATGCGCATTTCGACAAATTATGTCTCATCAGTGCAGATAAAACCAAAACATTTGGAAGTCCATTTTAAATGATAAAAAGAACATGTCTAATGCAAATTATTGTGTGTATTTAACTAAAGCTGATATGCAGAAGCCCATTTAAGTAGATTCAAACTTTTTACGGGTCTGCTCGAAATTTTATGAAAAATGGGAATTTTCCGTTTTTCAAAATTATTGTTAATTTTTAGACTAACTAAACCCTCATAAATTGCAAACATTTTACAACCCCCCCCCCCCCCCCCC
>MJUU01050970.1:5449-31119 GCA_002080025.1 Modiolus philippinarum | reverse complement strand
ACCCTCCCAGAGCGAAAACAGATCAGAGACCCCCCACGGACACAACACAGGACATGGTGAAATATAGCGTAAATATAAAGTCACATGTCAAAATCGATAAAACTTGAAGGGGAAACGTACTCAAGGTTCCTAAATAATGGTTCCTGGTAGTTTTGTGTTTGTATCGAACTGTGAGTGGTTCGCTCTGGTTTAATCAAGGCGCCTAAGGTTACGTATGCCTTGGTGACAGGCCACAGTTCTTATGTCGCCAAAGTCGCGCATGCTCTTATAGTAAAATAGTAAGACACAGAAAGTGTGTCGCGACACAGTGGGCGGAGCAAGTTCTCTGATTGGTTTACATGGGCGGAAGTGTGCCTCAAGATCCCACGGAGATTACATGCGCACTAGAATGTATATAAGAAATATGGTGCCAGTCTTGAAATGTAGACGACAGGTTACAAGGAAAACAGGGGATATTTACGCTATTCCTAGTGAACATGAACCCCAGTTACAATAAATACACCTAACGTGAATAAAAGTAACAGGTAAATGAAAGGGGACATGAACATATAATGGAGAACTAATGCTGGGAACAGGACCGGACCCCCCCGGTCAAACAGTGAAGACGAACTCATAGCCTAACAATTTCCCAAAATATACATAATAAGTAACAATAATACAATCAAATATCACGGACGCGATACCTGCAATAATAAATACATAAATTCAATAAAGTTCATAAATGTCCATACGTTCTATAAACGAGAACATCAAATATAACGTTCATAATATAAGTGTCCATATGTTCTATAAACGAGAACATAATAATAACAGGTACATAACAATATCAAATGGCACAAACGGACGCGATGTGCAAAAATACACAACAAGAAGCAACTATAAAGTGCCATAAGACTAGAATAAATAATACGAGTATCGATAACAGTAAATGGCCCTAGCCCTATCACCTAACTCCTATCCGTAATAGTACTCATCAAGGTAAGTAATTTGATGAAACATCATATTGGTATAATGTGTAGTTGTTGAGAAATGGACCTTAACGCAAAATTTAACAAAAGTCACTAACGCATAAAATATAGGTCAAAGCCACCTAACTAACAATGTTTTGGGTAGTACTCATCAAGGCAATTAATTTGATGAAACATCATTGTTGTATGATGTATAGTTGTTGAGAAATGGACTTAAACGCAAAATTTAACAAAAGTCACTCAAGCGTAAAATATAGGTCAAAGCCACTTAATTCTTAATGATTTGGGTAGTACTCATCAAGGTGATTAATTTCATAAAACATCATTGTGGTATGATGTGTAGTTGTTGAGAAATGGACTTTAACGCAAAATTTAACAAAAGTCACTCAAGCATAAAATGTAGGTCATGGATCCCTAATTGTTGGTGAATCTGGTAGTAGCAATCAAGGTGCATGTACATTATCAAAATTTTACAAGAGTTTGCCAATATATGGACCTAAACCCAAAACTCAACATCGGGACATACGTACGTACGCAGGACAAGGGTAAATCTGTATGCCCCTTCCACTTCGTTTCGGGGCATAAAAACCTTATGAATATCCATTGAAAATTAGAATTTGAGGTAATCATTAAAATTGGAGTTTTGTCCCTTAAAGCTTGGAAATTGAAATGAGTGAAAAATATGTATAAACATTTGATAACTGAGCATCAGGATTATATTTTTAAAAGTCCATCAAAAAAAGCATCAAAGTCTTAAAAAAAATGCAAAGAGGTGAAAATCAAAATTTTACTCATTTGGTTCCTAATTTTGATAGGGCTATAAACCCAAAATTTGAATGTGGTCTTCAACTGAGAAAAAATAAATGTATTTATATGCCAGAATTTTAATTATCCATAATCTACAATTATGCTACAATTGATCATACCATAACATCAACTTTTAAATTTTATGTACCGGTATATAAAAACCTCTGATATTACAGTAGATATGAGTACAACAGATTGCCATTTCACAACTCTGCAGGTAATATTTAAAACTTGGCCTTACTTATTATCTGCATGAAGTTCTTGTACTCAATGCTGAGTATTCAGCCTGTGTCTATCCCCCGCCACGAAGTGGAAGGGGCATATAGATTTACCCTTGTCCGTATGTCCGTACGTCCCGATATTAAGTATTATATTTAGGTCTATATTTTGGTAACCTCTTGTAATATTTTAGTAGTATTACATCAGAACATGCACCTTGATTAGTACTACCAGATTCACCAACAATTTGGGATCCATGACCTACATTTTACGTGTGAGTGACTTTTGTTAAATTTTGCGTTTAAGTCCATTTCTCAACAACTACACATCATACCACAATGATGTTTCATCAAATTATTTGTCTTGAAGAGTACTACCCAAATCATTAAGAATTAAGTAGCTTTGACCTATATTTTATGCTTGAGTGACTTGTGTTAAATTTTGCGTTTAGGTCCATTTCTCATAAACTACACATCATACCACAATGATGTCCCATCAAATTAATCACCATGACGAGTACTACACAAATCACTAAAAATAAAGTGGCTTTGACCTATATTTTACGCTTGAGTGACTTTTGTTAAATTTTTTGCTTAGGTCTATTTCTCATCAACTACACATCATATTACAATGATATCCAATCAAATTAATCACCATGATGAGTACTGCCCACATTATTAAGAATAAAGTGGCTTTGACCTATATTTTATGCTTGAGTGACTTTTGTTAAAATTTGCGTTTAAGTCCATTTCTCAACAACTAAACATGCTTTCACAATTGTGTTGTATCCATTAAATCTCCTTGATGAGTGCTATCTAAATCAAGGACGATTAAGTGTCTTTGACCTTCATTTTACGCCTGAGTGACTTTCGGTAAATTTTGTGTTTTAAGTCCATTTATAAACAACTGCACAACATATCATTATGATGTTTCATATTATTTATTTAGTATTCATCTTTTACGGTACTTTTTCATGATTCCATCACAATTCAGTGACTGGGAATTCATTTTTATTCCTGATTGGCTTAGGTTATCTACTGCGATAAATTTGTCGGCAGGGCATCCGTGTCTTATAGACACATTCTCTAGTTAGCATCTGAATTTTACAAAAAATGGTAATTGAAATTATACTCAAGTGCCAAAAGTCTTTCCTCAATGATAAAATTGCCTATGGATTTCATGTAAAAAAATATGTTTGAAAAATTGTCTGGAACTCATTTCTGGAACAGGTTCTTTCCATAATTTTAAATTATTTTATGTTCTGTAGTTTTTTTTATTAATGTGTAAATAAAATTTCTACCGTCAAAATTTATTATATGTCAAAATTTTCAATCTTTAATCATGACAAAAAGTAACAAATGAATTTTCTGAAAAGAGGTTGTTTTACATGAAATGCACAAGAAAAGCTTATGGTCCTTGGGTTTGCATTTGAAATATGACCATTATGTTGTTATTGTTCTGTAATTCATACAGGTTTCTGATAATACAGACATTTGGACAGCCTCAAGCTGGCAACCTGTCTTTGCCGGTGGTATTGTGGGATTGCTGGAGATTCCTCTAATCATGATGGTGGGAGGATTATTAGGTTGAGTATGTTTACTGCAGTTCAGTGGCATTGGTACAATAATAATTCCAAATTCAGTTGGATTGTCAGTTTCATTTGGCAACATCTTGAAATGCAAACAAAATTTCTATTAGGTGATTAATCTGCTTTGCAAAAGTATAGTGCAGCAAATGTTGATGTTATTAACATCGATAACACAATTTTTAATGAACTAAATTCAAATTATAAGAATTAAACACTTTATTTTAGGACATTGTGTGTGTCTAAACTTTGTCAGGTCACTCACAAACTTTATATAAAGTTCTTTGGACTTTATACAGTTTGTGAGTGAGTTGTCAGATTTTATGCATACTGGTAGATAATTTCCTAAAACCCGGTATTTACTCCTGTAATAAATATATAATCTAGTTCAGTATAACTCATACGTCCAGAAGCTGCATATATGTCTGAAATATTAAGGTTCAGAAGTCATGTGTTAGTGATGTTTGGTCAGTTTTATCTCGTGGGATGAATAATGCAGCTTGAGCAGACATTTTGGTACAGAGCCTGAAATTTTATGTTGCATCTATATTCAATTTGGTGCATAGCCTGAAATTTTATGTTGCATCTAAAGATATTCAATTTGGTGCATAGCCTGAAATTTTATGTTGCGTCTAAAGATATTCAATTTGGTGCATAGCCTGAAATTAAATGTGGTATTTATTGATATTTTTTGTAAAATATTGTTTAGCTAGTGCTAGGACTGTTATTATGTTTTCTACAATGACAACACCTTACCATGTATTGTGGTAAGGGCCTGTTGTAGTCATCACAATATTTTCAAATTGTTGAATCTTCATACCCACTTCAAATTTAGGAATAAAAGCATTACATTTTGTATATTTGTATGTGTTACAGGTGCCAGCAGTAGTTATTGTACTGTATCTGCACAGATTTTAGTGACCAGTAAACTACAAAAACAAGTGCCATATCTTGTCAAGTTCAAATCTGGATTTAGCAACTGGTGGAAGGTAGATAGTTGTCAGATTTTACATGTGTAGGACTTGAAAATCATGTATGGGAACATTATGGTATGGTGCTGGTGTCAGTGTTCTTGTCAAAGCCTCACCTGTCCTCTGCTTCATTTGAGATGTATTTGACAGATTGTTAAAAAGTTTTTAGACTTTGATGGGAATTCACTCAATATATTCTTCAGGAAATTACATACAGTCGAACCTCTATAAGTCGAAGTCAAAGGGACCATCAAAAATTGTTCGCGTTATCGGAGGTTCGAGACATCCGAGGTATGAATGAGGACATTTTTTCCTTTTGAGATCAACAACATACAAAGAACATAAGGTGGTCTATTTTCGTTAAATGCATTTCCCATCGATGTTTATAGTGTAACTGATACATTTTTGTTTAGAAAAATATTTAAAAAAAATATTTTGATAATAAACAAACATAATAACATGAATGCACTATAAATTTTTAACCCAAACAGAAAGTCCAAAACGGAAATGTCAAACACTTTGTATTACGTAAGTGTCAATTTAAATTTCAAAAGGAAACTGTTGAAACGAAACTAGCTATAAAAATTTCTGAAGTTACTATACTGGACTGTTTGGCATTGAGTTGAAAAGTTGTTTCTTCAAAATGAAGCGGTAATTATAATAGTCCTTACAATGACAAATTATTTTATTTCCAATTTATTTACACTTGGGTCATTTAAATTCGTTCCGACAAAAGATCAAAGAGCAGCATGGTTCAGTTCCGCTTGGACACAAGTATCTGACAAGTAACATTTACACGCTAGAAATCTAATTAATTAATTATTGACAATGATGTGCAGACATTTATTGGGAATTTTACTGTTCTTTCTCGAACGCATAATTCAACTTCGACATATCAAGGTAAAATTGCGTTTGAAATTTCCGATTGGACCATATATTTTACTCAAGTTATCCGAGATTTTGAATCAACCGAGTTCGAGTTATCAGAGGTAAAAATGCATAAGTAAAATGGGAAATTTGCCTGGACTGACAATTTACTTCGACACGTCCGAGTTTACGAGACAACCGAGTTCCATACAACGATGTTCGACTGTATCTGGAGTTTCTTGCTGAATTTGACATAGCATTAACCATATTTTAGAGTAACTGGGCAAAACGAGAGGGAATTTTACAAAATTTGATTTGTATATTTATTTTTATAATGCCCCGCCATGAAGTGGAAGGGGAATATAGATTTACCCTTGTCCGTCCGCTTGTACGTAATGTACGTACGTCCGTACGTCCCGATGTTCAGTTTTGCATTTAGGCCCATATTTTGGTAACCTCTTGCAATATTTTAATATTATTACATCAGTATATGCACCTTGGTTAGTACTACCAGATTCACCAACAATTAGGGATCCATGACCCACATTTTACGCTTGAGTGACTTTTGTTAAATTTTGCGTTCAAGTCCATTTCTCAACAACTATACATCATACAACAATGATGTTTCATCAAATTGATTGCCTTGATGAGTACTACCAAAATCATTGAGAATTAAGTGGCTGTGACCTATATTTTACGCTTGAGTGACTTTTGTTAAATTTATTCGTTAAGGTCCATTTCTCATCAACTACACATCATACCACAATGATGTTTTATGAAATTAATCACCTTGATGAGTACTACCCAAATCATCAAGAATTAAGTGGCTTTGACCTATACTTTATGCTTGGGTGACTTTTGTTAAATTTTGCGTTTAAGTTTATTTCTCAACAACTAAACATGATATCACTATGGTGTTGCATCAAATAAATCACCTTGATGGGTGCTATCCAAATCAAGGACAATTAGGTGTCTTTGACCTACATTTAACGCTTGAGTGACTTTCAGTAAATTTTGTGTTTTAACAACTACACAACATACCATTATAATGTTTCATGAAATGACTCATCTTAGCGAAAATACATTTTACACTTAAATGACTTTGTTAAATTTTTGCATTAGGCCAATTTATTAGCAACTTGGCGGTTAATCAAATAAATCACCATAGTGAGTACTGCATAATTCATGGATAATTTTATAACCTGACCAATATTTTATGCTTCAGCAACTTTAGTTGGCTATTTTTTGTTTACTCCATTACTTGACAAATATTTAATGAATAATCATCTGTAACAGCTTGATGATTCCATCCAAATTCAGTGACAGGGAACTAAATTCCACTGATGATTGACTAAGGTTATCTATTGCGATAAATTTGTCGGCGGGGCATCTGTGTTTTATAAACACATTTTCTAGTTTAGTCCAATTTTGATGCATTTTAATACACTCCTTATGAATTTTTTTCCGATTTCATTAATTTTCTTAAGTCTGACATTAATGTTTCTTTAATAATATTGAAATATTTTGTGATTATAAAGTTCAGAGACATCATGATTTATAAAAGATCAGGGACAACCCCTCCCCCCCCCAAGACAAACTACCCCAAAAAAAGAGGCCCCACTAGTTCTGCTCTTTACAAAAAACCTTTTCAGCAGCTGTTGATGTTTCTGTCTTATTACATTGGTTTTTATGCATTCTATTATGCCTTGTGATTTTTTTATGAGTTCCATTATCCCAATCATGATTTATATGTTTCATCAAGGCAGTTAGAAAAGCTGCCATTTATACACATTTAAAAAAGAAAAAAAAGTTCCCCTGATTATTGCCAGACAGGGGCATTAGCATCATTCTGACACAAGACATCTTATTTGAGTTAGGGTTGTTGTTGCCTAGTCAGGTGCCAGGTAGGATAATTGCAGTTTTAATAAATCCTTAAGGATGTAGTAAGTCGAAAATTTAAAAATCTACAATATTAAATTGATACAATAAATTGAAAGAGCATTGGCAATGGGACAAATTTAGCTAAAAATTTTGATAGGTTATGGACCTTGTTTTCAAGATATTTCACATTTAATAAAATGGCGGGAAAAGCTCTCTCTGATGTTTACCTTTGTATAACATGGAGACATTATTGGTTACTTTTGGATGGAAGGAAAATCTTCAGTCTCATGAAATCTTGCTTTCTGACTTTAATTGAGCTACTGAAACTTTTGATGACTGAAAAATTGGGTGTAATGGGGCAAAAAATATAACATAGGAATAATGGATACAACCCGAGAAATCCGAAGTAACTTATATCAATTTCAAAAACTTCACCTTACTACATCCTTAAGTAGTGTGTTGTTTGTCTAAATTTTTATGATTTTGAGTTCTAAGTTCAAAAACAGGTTTGCTTAAAAGCTAGTGTAATGACATGTATGGTCATCAAAATTAATTCTTATGAAGTAATAAAAGATACATTTGTTTACATTCTGTAAACTTTTTCTTGATCCATTTACTAGTATTCAGTCTACATAAGAATTCATGAAAACACATCTCACCAGTGCAGCTACTTTGATTTCAAGGAAAATTCAGCAAAAACAAAATATATATCCCATATGAATAAATGCACCATTTAACACTTTCCATGAGGGATAATCCTTTTCTTATAATTTTCCATAGGAGATAATCATGTAAAGTCTTCACCATCTAACTTTTCTATGAAAGATAATCTTTTCTTACAATTTTAATGTCATGTCTTCACTGACTAATATTTATCATTGGAGCTAATCATGTAAAGTCCTCAATGTGTGAAATTTAGCATGAGAGATGATCATGTAAAGACTCCATTCTGGGGCATTTTCCATTGGAAATAATTATGTTAAGTCTTCTCTGCCTAACATTTTCCATGAGAGATAATCCTTCTTTTACAATTTTCATGGGAGATAATAATGTTAAGTCTTCGTTGTCTAACACATTCCATGGGAGATTATCATGTAATGTCTGCACTGTCTAACATTTCCATGGGAGATAATCATAGAAAGTCTCCATTGTTGAACATTTTCCATTGGAAATAATCATGTAAAGTCTACACTGTCTAATACATTCCATGGGAGATAATCATGTAAAGTCTACACTGTCTAACATGGCATGTAAAGTCTCAACTCTTTGACATTTTCAATTGAACATTATCATGTAAAGTATCCATTGTCTAATAAATATCCATGGGAGATAATCATGTAAAGTCTTCGCTGTCTGACACATGCAATGGGAGAAAATCATGTAAAGTCTTCGATGTCTGACATTTTCCATGGGAGATAATCATGTAAATCATCACTGTCTAACACTCTCCATGGGAGATAATTATGTAGTCTTAGATGTCTGACATTTTCCATGGGAGATAATCATGTAAAGTCTTCACTGTCTGACATTTATCATGGGAGATAATCATGTAAAGTCTACACTGTCTAACACATTCCATGGCAGATAATCATGTAAAATCTTCGCTTTCGGACATTATCCATGATAGAAAATCATTTAAAGTCTTCACTGTCTGACATTTTCAATGGAAGATATCATTTAAAGTCTTCACTGTCTAACATTTTCCACGAGATATAATCCTTCTCTTACAATTTTCATTGGAGATAAAAATGTTAAGTCTTCGTTGTCTTACAAATTCCATGGGTGATAATCATGTAAAGTCTACACTGTCTAACACATTCCATTGGAGATAATCATGTAAAGACTCCACTGTCTGACATTTCCATTGGAGACAAGCATGTTAAGTCTCCACTCTCATGACATTTTCCATGGGAGATAATTATACCCCCCGCAAACAAAGTTTGGGGGGGTATATAGGAATCACCCTGTCTGTCTGTCTGTCTGTCTGTCTGTCCGTCTGTCCGTCTGTCCACACTTCTCGTAAGCGCAACTCCTCTTAAACCACTTAAAGGATTTTGATGAAACTTTACACAAAAGAAGGACACTATATGGAGATGTGCATGAAGGAATATAATTTTTGTCCAAAACCAGGAGGGGGAGATAATTGGACTTTGACTTTCATTGATTCCCCATGTATGGGTTACCTCGTAAGCGCAACTCCTCTTAAACCACTCGAAGGAATTTAATGAAACTTAACACAAAGTAAGAACACTATATGGAAATGTGCATGAAGGAATATAATGATTGTCCGAAACCAGGAAGGGGAGATACGGTAATTCGACTTTGACTTTTCGTTGATTCCCTCTGTATGGGTTACCTCGTAAGCGCAACTCCTCTTAAACGATACGGTAATTCGACTTTGACTTTTCGTTGATTCCCTCTGTATGGGTTACCTCGTAAGCGCAACTCCTCTTAAACCACTGGAAGGATTTTGATGAAACTTTACACAAAGTAAGAACACTATATGGAGATGTGCATGAAGGAATATAATTATTGTCAGAAACCAGGAAGGGGAGATAATTTGATTTTGGGTTTTCATTGATTCCCTATGTATGGGTTACCTCGTACACACAACTCCTCTTAATCCACTTGTAGGATTTTGATGAAACTTTAGACAAAGGAAGAACACTATATGTAGATGTGTAAAATGTCAAATAGGCTGGAAAAAAAGTGAATTTTATATTTGTCTGATTTAGACAGAGTGTTTTCATTGGAACCCTTGTGAAAAGTTCTTTCTTGTGTCCATACTTGTATTGTGTCAACACTTGTACTGTGTTCACACCTGTATTGTGTCCACACCAACTTAATTTTGCTTTTATCATATCGATTCAGGGGTCAATGAGTGGGGGTTATATTTGGCTGCCATTCGGCGACAGCTCTTGTTATGTTATGTATTCACTGTCTTACGTTTTCCATCGAAGATTATCATATAAAGTCTCCATTGTCTAACATTTTCCATGGGAGATCATTATGTTATGACTTCACTGTCTTACATTTTCCATTGGAGATAATCATGTAAAGTCTTCACTGTCTAAAACATTCCATGGGAGATAATCATGTAAAGTCTTCACTTTGTGACATTTTTCATGGGAGATAATCATCTAAAGTCTACACTGTCTGACATTTTCCGTGGGAGACAATTGAGTAAAGTCTTCACTGTCTGACATTTTTCCATGTGAGATAATCATGTAGAGTCTTCACTTTCTTACATTTATTATGGGAGATAATCATGTAAAGTCTTCACTTTCTGACATTTACCATGGGAGACAATTAAGTAAAGTCTGCACTGTCTGACATTTTCCATGTGAGATAATCATGTAGAGTCTTCACTTTCTTACATTTTCTATGGGACATAATCATGTAAAGTCTTCACTTTCTGACATTTACCATGGGAGATAATCATGTGAAGTCCTCACTGTCTGACATTTTCCATGGGAGATAATCATGTAAAGTCTTCACTTTCTGACATTTACCATGGGAGAAAATCATCTAAAGTCTACACTGTCTGAAATTTTCCCTGGGAAACAATTAAGTAAAGTCTTCTCTGTCTGACTGTTTCCGTGGAGATAATCATGTAGAGTCTTAGATGTCTGACATTTTCCATGGGAGATAATCATGTAAAGTCTTCACTTTCTGACATTTACCGTGGGAGATAATCATGTAAACTCTTCACTGTCTGACATATTCCATGGGAGATAATCATGTAAAGTCTTCACTGTCTGACACATTCCATTGGAGATATGTCAAGTCTCCACTGTCTAACATATTCCATGGGAGATAATCATGAAAAATTTTCAATGTCTGACACTTTCCATGGGAGATAATCGTGAAAAATATTCACTGTCTGACACATTCCAACAGAGATAATCGTGTAAAAGTCTTCAGTGTCTAGTACATGTACTTTCCATATGAGATTATCATGTAAATGCTTCACTTATATGACATTTTTCATCAGAAATTATTTTATGATCAGTTTTTTATACCCGCTTTGAAAAAGCGGTGGGTATATAGTGATGCCGTTGTCAATCGGTCCATTTGTCTGTCCATCCATCTGTCCATCCGTCAGTCCAGCCGTACGTCACACATTTTTGGTCACAGTTTTCTCAGCATGTAAATATTGGAATAAATTCATATTTGATCAGAAGCTTGATTATGATGATTTGTAAGGTGTAAGCTATTTTTGGGTCTGCCGTGTTACTACTTCCTGTTTACCGATATGTTAAAGTTTAACTATAACCCACTATGGATGAGAAATTTTTTTCACAGTTTACTTGGCTTGTATGAGTGGGAATGATTTCAAATTTGGTCTGGAGTTTTTTTTAATAATGAATTGTTAAGTGTTAGCCATTTTCAGGACTGTCATATCACCACTTCCTGTTTGCCAGTGTGTTGAATTTTTACTATATACCACTACAGATGAGAAAGTTCCCCTGGCTTTTATAAGTGGGAATGATTTCAAATTTGGTCTGGACAACTGTTTAAAGAATTGTATTACACTTTGGAAACTGGGGTATTCATTTGTGGCCCAGCAGACCACAGTACTTCTTGTTTTTATTATTGTGAATATTTAAATACAGATAGAAAATTTTAATGTCACAATTTGTTCTAAGCTATAAAGCAAATCTTGACATAGTTTTGTAGATATGTTTTAATCATAACAAAATGGAAACTATCAACCATCAAATCATTTTTACAGTACAGGTAGAAGCTGTTTGTCAAGCTGTTTTTAGCAGTAAAAAATGTAGAAATTGGACCAAAATGAATTCTTGAGAATTTTTTTAATAGTGACTGTTTTTGATTGAAATGCTCTGAGGGCTGTTCCAGTTAAAGATACCAGGTACGGGGGAAAGGCACTTTTATTTATTACTTATTGGTGGTTGTCTAAACTCAGACAATATAGACAAAGTTTAAAAAAACTTCTATGCATGGGTCTATTGTCAAAAAAGTGCCTTCCTCAGGTACCATGTATGTTTTAATGGAACAGCCCTTAGGAAAATTTCTCTTTTTTTAACTCACTCACGTTACATAAATGTACATGTATTATGTAAATTAATTTGTTCTACCTCACAAGCAGAACTCCTCCTGCTTGCTTACTTGGACTTAAATTGAAATTTTATCCAAACGTAGTTTACCCTATGAAATAGTGCGAGAAAAAAATATTTATAATTTCTTGATGATATACAGTAAACCTTGTTGTGTGGAACTCCGTTGTCTTTAAAACACAGATATGTAGAAGTAAATTGTTGGCTCATCAAAATTCGAAATCAATTGATATGAAATCTCCTTTAACTGGAGTATAAAATATGGCCCGTTGGAAATTCCAAATGCAATTTTACCCTGATGTGTCAAAGTTTAAGTTTGCATTTGAGAAAAAAGACCAATAAAATGTTTACACATCCTATAAAAAGTGTCAATGATTAATTTTTATTAGATGAGTAATATGTAAATGTCACCTGTTAGATAAGCTGAACTAATCCATGCTGTTGTTTGATCTTCTGTCGGAAGGAATTTAAATGACGCAAGCATAAATACAGTTGAAATTTGAAAAAATGATGAATCTTTAAGAATTTTTAATTTGGAAGAAAGGGCTTCTACACTCAATGCCAAACAATCCACTATTTCCTCAGATGTTTTATGGCTCAATTCTTTTCAATAGTTCCATTTTGTAATTCAATTGACATTTTCCTGTTACCAGATATACAGTGTTTGATATTTCTGTTTGTCTTAAAATTGTATAGTAGATCGATGTTATTATGTTTGTCTATTGAAATATTATCTTTTAAAATTTTTTTACCACAATAATACAATAGTTAAACTGCTTACACCGATGGAAACATACCACACTATTTTCTTGTCTGTTGTTTAACTCACAATGAAAAATGCCCTAATCCTTACTGTCTCGAACCTAGGATACCTAGAACAACTTCAGATGGTCCCCTTGACTTCAACCTATCAAGGTTCGATTGTAAATGTAAATCTCACACGTTTTATATTGTAAGTGATGTTTGTTATATCAGCATTCATTCCCATATTTTATCCACTAGAGATAGTTAAATTCAAATTGCAAGGCTTGTGGAGCATTTTAAAATTTTTAAATTTAACTATAGAGAGTGGATAAAATATGGTAATAATCGGAATAAAAATGGTGTAATCTTTTTCTCCAATTATAAATGATTAACACCAAGAATTGTATTGTATTCCGAATTGTATTCCAAATAGATTTGGTGGGAAATAGCATGGGGCTTTATTCAACATACGTTGGAAATGAAAATTTACCTAACAGGTCAAAATTGGTTTAAACTTGACATATCATTAGAGAGAAGGTGTTATTACACCGCTAACTACTAGTATCACACACCTATTTATTTTTTAGGTAATGTTTGTTATCTCAGCTATTGGAGGGGCCTATATTTCGTCCACAATGTCAGGATCCTATGGTACAGTAGAAGGTGTTAGCATTCCAATGGCATTTACAGGTGGGGCACTAATGGTGATTGGTTCAAGACTAGCAGAGGGATGTACAAGGTATTGAATCTTCAGTGTTATATGATAAAGATTTTACAAAGCAACACATATGTGGAATAACACTAGCAACTCAGAATAAGCTGGGAACTCAATTCAATATATGATCCAGTGGGAAAAGATTTAAAATAAGTGGAATATTGTCAATTTTAATGAGAGGACTGGTTTAAGGTTACTTGGCTTCTGAATACTTTTCGTTGTTTCATACAGACCAACTCTGTATCAGTATTACATACTAATATATTGATGCCAAAAGGAAAAGGGGGATGATCCAGACAACTACAATGGCAAAGGTTTCTTGGGCATTCTTTTTGTCACCAGCCACCAGCCACACTGCATCTGTCTGTCCATAATAAATTCTTGAGGACACAACTCCCCTGAAACTGCATGTTGGCTTTTGCCTAAATTTTACAGGATTCTTAGTCATTATATGTACTATATAGTATTGCAGCACCATTTTGATTCTTCAAATTTTGTAGGAGTAATGGGACTTTGGAATATTTCAACAATGATATACTATGGCAGATCTTGTGCAAAGAAATCCTCAGAAATTGCTTCTTAGATTTTGTTCAAATTTTAAAGAATTGTTAGTCACTGTATGTACTAGAACTGTTGAAAGAAATTATAAAAAAAAAGCAAAAATTATTTGTTGAAACATTTTGTATTAGTCTACATTTAATGAATTATAACCTTGTTTATTTTCTATATATTCTACTACAATTTGATTCTGTTTTATACTTTCAGTGGACATGGGATATCTGGCATTGGAATTTTAAACATGTTATCTATAACAACAATGATTGGAACATTTGCTGGAGGGATGACAACAGCTACACTTATCAAAATGATTACTTAGATTGTTATCTGATAATTCTTATTTATTGTTATTTGAAAGTGGCAGCTTTGTTACCAATTACTTTCATTTTTATGCCTCCAAGAATATAATGTTATAGTTTTTGGTTTGTCTGTTTGTCTTTTTGTCTACAAAATGGTATATCTTTTGAATGGTAACTGATCAGGCTTTCATATTTTGCATGTGTATAGCTTGTGACAAGACCTTTCTGTTGATACCAGAATATTTTATCTCATGCCCTTGACCTTAGCATGTTACCATATTTTCTGAAAATATTTACAAATTTGGTATGTCTTGTGAATGAGATTCAAATTTTACATGCTCATTATTCCTAGTAGCAAGACCTTTCAACTGATACCAGATTATTTTACTTCGTGACCTTGACCTTGGAATGTGACTTTTTCCTGTAAGGTGTAACACAACTAATTCCGTCTCCCATTGCCTCCCATGTTAAATTGCACGTGTTTCTGCGTTCGTAGAATTTGTATCTGAAGTTCAAACAAAATGACACATGTCTCATCTGAAAGACACATCTTTCGGTAAACTCTCATGAAAAAATCAACCGACCTTAACTGTAATATAAGAAAAAACTGGTTCCCGGAAGGTCACAACCTAGGGATAGGTACTTCCTGTCTGTGTTTTCACGGGAAAAATACCTCCGCTTTCACCTTTGATAAAATCTTTAATTTTCAACAAAATGGTATAAATTTAGGTAGAAAAGAATCTCTATTGAATGCCTTTTCGATTTGATTCATAATGACTAGTCAACCGTTTTAATCTACGGCACTATTAACACTTCTTTGGAACTATGTTGTCTTAAATAAGGACTATATTCACATATGTGCCTGACTGGGTTCTGAATTAGTTGTGTTACACCTATAACAGAAAAAAACTCGCTCCTACGCCCTTGTATCTGTTTATTTTTCATCTTTGGTGTATATACAAGAAAACTACAACTTTATTTTATGCATAAGTCTGTATTTACAAAATTTGAAGACAAATTTGTAAACGGTGCTTCCAGTGCTTTTGCACTTGGATTTAGCAAAATCCCGACTACTGTGCTATAGACCTCGAAACTGTAAAAGACTGCTGTTTTGACACTTATAGCGCGTCTGGCTTATAGAAAGTAATTAAATAAACGATATTAAGTTGTTTAAAACATGTTTCTTGTGTTATTTCTTGATTTGAGGCATGTTGATCATAGGCCAGGTACCCCCCCCCTTTTTTTTCGAGAAAATGCAATTTTTTGTATATCTGCTCACTATCTGCAAAACTTTTATTAGAAAATAACTTCATTTAGTAAAATCAGTGTAATTTAGTGTATTGGTATGAAATTCAGACGTTTATAGCCCATTAAAAAACTTGGGAATGAATTATGAGAATCGTGTCCGGTGCAAATCAAATCGTAGAATTGTCGTAAGTTGCACCAGAAATTCAGCTTAAATTTCAAATTTTTTGCAAAATGCCTTTCTTTTTTTGCTAAAACATTCTTTGATCATCGTTCTCTAGTGAAATTGCAGTAATGAAACAACGAGAAATACAAGTTTCCGAACTTTTCTCTGTACTCATTCACTGGTATACAAAATCCCTAAAGTTATTACGTAACAGAAATTTTCAGAGCTAAATATAGTTTCACAAACGATTTTGTCATAAAAACATTTATATTTCAACAAAATGGATCGAACTAGAACGTTTTTCAGTTAAATTAACAGTATTAAAGAAAAAAAAAATTTTTTTGTTATTTTTTGTAAAAAGGTGTAACACAACTAATTCCGTCTCCCATTGCCTCCCATGTTAAATTGCACGTGTTTCTGTGTTCGTAGAATTTGTATCTGAAGTTCAAACAAAATGACACATGTCTCATCTGAAAGACATATCTTTCGGTAAACTCTCATGAAAAAATCAACAGACCTTAACTGTAATATAAGAAAAAACTGGTTCCCGGAAGGTCACAACCTAGGGATAGGTACTTCCTGTCTGTGTTTTCACGGGAAAAATACCTCCGCTTTCACCTTTGATAAAATCTTTAATTTTCAACAAAATGGTATAAATTTAGTTAGAAAAGAATCTCTATTGAATGCCTTTTCGATTTGATTCATAATGACTAGTCAACCGTTTTAATCTACGGCACTTTATTTATACACATTACTTTCTTAGAAGTACAAGTTTCTTTTTAGCAGCTACTTGGGGACATAAGTGTTTCAGAAAACACATCTTGTTTATGTAGCCAACAATGTGATTAGTCACAAAAATTCAATAATATCTTTACTGCAACCTTACTATTTATGTAAGCAAACTATAATGACTGTATAAACATAAGTCATATACAGTCACTGACCGTATAAGTCTTTGTCAACAATTTGTCTCTGTAAATTGTTAAATTACTTTGCTAGAATGCATGGATTAATCACAACTTAATGATGTCTGCTTCTCTTTTAAAATAATAAATTTTTACCTAAAATTAGGTTCATTATTGTTGTAGTATGAATACAATAATAGTACATCGACTTGATATAAAGCTCAAAATGGTTAAAATACTAGCCATAGGCTCTCATTTTCTCTCGTTTCTTAGCCTTATCCTTAGATTAGTTTTTGTCTACTCAATGTACTGTTATTGTCTATATAATATCCATAAAATATATCTGAGTTTGAATTCAAGCATTATTGGTTTTTATACGACTGCAAAAGTTTTTGCGGCTGTATTATGGTATGGCAGTCGTCAGCGACATCGACATCTGTGACCAGTATAACTTTGTTTCTAGTGGACAGATCATCTTTCAAATTTCAGTATGACGTTTTTTGGAATTAGCTTAAGCCTAGGTTTTAATTTTAGGTTTGTAGCCATTCCCATTTCAGAAAAAGGGGCCAAAAAGGTGTAAAATTGTCCGTTTACAGCATAACTTTGGTTCCATTGAATTGATCATTTTCAAATTTTATTATGATGTTTCTTGGCACATGCTTAAGCCTTGGTTATAATTTAATGTTCCTGGCCCCGCCCGTTTCAGAAAAAGAGGCCAAAAGGGGTTAAATTGGGCATTTCTCACATTTGATTGTAGAATCTCTATTATTTATCAGATTTTGATAGGGTTTTTTCAGTGTATTCCTTAGAAAATTTCCAATTAGCAATATTCCAATGGATTTCAAGTTGCATGTACCGTTCACGAGATAAATGGGCCCAAAAGGGGCAAATTTCAAAAAATTAATTTTTTTAATTTTAAGTCAGATTATGATACAGTTTTCTACAATGGATTCCTTATAAAAAATTAACATAGCGCTGCCCCATTAGATTTTTGATAACTTATTTCCTTTCCAAGCTATGAGGGGTCCAACGGGACCAAAATTGCAAACATGCAGATTACCTTAAAATTATATTTTTCATCTGATTTCAATGGGAATTTTTTCTTAAGATCTTCTCATTGTAGGTTTTCAGCACTATGTCAACAGTTTTGACGTAGCTCTTACCGTTTCTGAGCTATAAGGGGTCAAAGGGGCCAGAATTGCAATTTTTAGAAATATGTGAAATCTGTATTTTACATCAGATTTTGATTGAATTTTTTTTCTTTGGATTCCTCTCATTGCAAGCTTTCAGTGATATGTCAACAGATTTGACGTAGCTCTTACCATTTTGGGCTACAAGGGGTCAAAGGGGCCAAAATTGCAATTATTAGAAATATGTGAAATCTTTATTTTTTAATCACATTTTGATGGGATTTTTTCTTTGGATTATTCTCATTTAAAGCTTTATTTTCACTATTTTTTGTCCAGCTAATTACTGTATCAAGCTTTTTTATTGTGTCCATCTAATTACTGTGTCAACATTCACTTTAAATTACACTTGTTCAACTTTCAGTGGTCAACATGCTGTGGTTGTATCATGCACTCTGCATAGCCCTTTATTGCATTTTACATTTATTGCCCTTGACTTATGCTAAATCTATGAGATTCATGGTTTTCGATAGATAACTTCAATTCACATTTGATATTTTATGAGCATGTTACATAAGTCAAGTTAGATTTTCTCTAGTATAGTTTTTATATGACCGCAAAAATTTTGCGGTCGTATTATGTTATGGCGCAGTCGTCGGCGTCGGCGTCGCCGTCGTCGTCTGTGGCCGGCATAACTTTGTTGCTAGTGGACGGATCATCTTCAAATTTCAGTATGTGGTTTCTTGGCATAATGGCTATCCCGGGTTTTAATTTCCGGTTTATGGCCCCACCCATTTCAGAAAAAGGGGCCAAAAAGGGGTAAAATTGGGTATTTTTGTGTCTGTGGACAGCATAACTTTGGTTCCAGTGAACAGATCATTTTCAAATTTTAGTATGATGTTTCTTGGCACATGCTTTAGCCCTGGCTATAATTTTATGTTCCTAGCCCTGCCCGTTTTAGAAAAAGGGGCCAAAAGGGGTTAAATTGGTTGTTTTCACATATTTGACTGTAGAATCTTTATTATTTATCGGATTTTGATGGGGTTTCTTTCAGTAAACTCCTTAGAAAATTTCCAATCTGGAATATGCCAACGGATTTCACGTGGCATGTACCATTCACGAGATAAATGGGGCCCAAAAGGGGCGAATTTCAAAAATTTCAAAAATTTCATTTTTTTATTTTTAGTCCGATTTTGATGCAATTTTTTCCAAAGGATTCCAAATGAAAAATTATCGTAGCGCTCTACTTTTAGATTTTTTGGTAACTTGTTTCCTTACCCAGCTATGAGGGGCCGAAGGGGGCCAAAATTGTAAATTTACAGATAACCTAAAATTTTTATTTTTCTTCAGATGTCGATGGGTTTTTTTTCTTTGGATTCCTCTTGATGTAAGCTTTCAGTAGTATGACAACAGATTTGGCATAGCTCTTACTGTTTCGGAGCTATGAGGGGCTGAAAGGGGCCAAAATTGTAAAGTTACAGATAACGTAAAATTTTTATTTTTCATCGAATTTCGATGGGATTTTTTTCTTTGATTCCTCTTTATGTAAGCTTTCAGTTATATGTCAGCGGATTTGGCGTAGCTCTTACCGTTTCGGAGCTATGAAGGGCCGAAGGGGGCCAAAATCGTAAATTTACAGATAACCTAAAAAATTTATTTTTCGTCGGATTTCGATGGGATTTTTTTCTTTGGATTCTACTTGATGTAAGCTTTCAGTAGTATTCAACGGATTTGACGTAGCTCTTGCTGTTCCCGAGCTATTAGGGGCCGAAGGGGGCCAAAATCGTAAATTTACAGATTACCTTAAATTTTTATTTTTCATCGCATTGCGTAGCTCTTACCGTTTCTGAGCTATAGAGGGTCAAAGAGGAATCATAAGGAGTCATAAGGGCTATTTTTTATTTTCCTTAGTTTGTGTCCAACTAATTACTCGGTCAATCTCCTTATTGCGTCCATCTACTTATTGTGTCAAGCTCTTTCCTATGTCCATACTCACTTTAAATTACACTTTTTCAAATTTCAGTGGACGACATGCTGCGGTCGTATCATGCTGCGCTCGGCATAGCCCTTTATTTATGTTTAACAGAAATTTCCTAGAATTGCACAAAATCTTTGAATATTATGATTTCCAGATGTTAACATTTCTCAAAGATAATGATAAAGCCTATGTGTTACTATTCAGGTAACTTCAACATGTTAAATCCTAATGAGCGATGGTATCTTTTGTGATCAGGAGACCACCCTTTTCTAGGTTAAATTGCTTTTCAATATATATTAATGCATTTAATCATAATCCAGAAATTTTCTATATATCACTTATTATTTAGATATAGACAATATTGATCCTATATACTATGAATATCAGGTGAAACGTAAGGAATATATAAAAAAGATATTAATCTCAATATGTTTTAGTTTTCAATCCTATACTTTTAGCTTATTGGAATAATTTATTGTAGATGTTATGCATTGTTTTCTTTATTTATATTTTAACCACCATTCCATGCTATTATTGGTCTATGCCATTCAATAATTAATTCAAGAATTCTTTAACATATTGAGTGCAGGCGACACAAGTTTTCCCTGGATGCTCATGCATTTTTATTGGATAAAAGTCTTTAAAAAAATGTATGCATTATAAATTAAGGGAAATTATGTGCCATATATAGTAAATTATGTGCCATATATAGTAAATTTTTACAGCAATAATCTCTTTGTGCAGTGTAAAGGATGTAAATTATATTTGGCTTGTTTTTTAGTTTTAAGTTCAATTAATTAAATCAAAATATTGTTAATTTGTTAGAAGGAGCAATATGAATACATATATAGCTTTGTTTAAATTTAGTGCCTAACTCTCATTTGCATTCTTTTTATACCCGCCACACGAAGTGGAGAGGTATTATGTGATTCCCTCAGTCGTGTGTCCTGCACCTGTCTGTCCGTCCATCCCCCAAAGGTTTCCGACTGATAACTTGTGAACGAAATTACACAAGGTCTTCAAACTTGGTATGCAAATTGTTTACCACAAAACTCAGGTCAAGTTCGATTTTGGGTTCAGAGGTCCAAAGGGTTCTGGAGTTATGCCCCTTGAAACTTTGAAATTTTTAGGGTGTCCGACTGATAACTTGTGAACGAAATTACACAAGGTCTTCAAACTTGGTATGTAAGTTGTTTACCACAAAACTCAGGTCAGGTTTGATTTTGGGTTCAGAGGTCTAAGGGGTTCTGGAGTTGTGCCCCTTGAAATTTTGAGTTTCGTACTCATAACTTGTGAAAGAAATAACATACTGTCTTCAAACTTGGTATGTCAGTTGTTTTTCCACAAAACACAGGCCAAGTATAATTTGGGGTTCAGTGATGTTATGCCCCTTTTAACTTAGAAATTTTGTGAAACGTGGGATGGTATCATGTAATGCACCATTACTATTTTTATAAAAAGTTTTCAGAGATAAAACAATGTACAACATCCTCAGCATTTAATTTGAATTGAATTCCTATTATCTATGGTATCTATGGAATATGATAAACTCTATATGTTATTCGTAATGCCAATGGAGTTCAAATTAATAAATGTGTGTTATGGTTTTCATATCAAGAATTCTTTTTCAAATAAAGCCAAGTTGAGAGTCAATACCAATCTTTTTAAAATACAGACCTTTGGCAAATGCTACCCTACCACAACAAAGGTCTGTATTTTAATAAGACTGGAGTTAAAACCTAACATATTTTCAATATTAATAGAATTCACATTGCAGTGTATATATGCTTGGACAAGATTATTTTTTGAATGCATGTAAGGTGGGTTACTCTTCATCTTTAGAATTTTAAGAATTTGATATAAGATATTGAATATGTTAGTGCATTACTATCAGATAATATTGAGCAAAGGATATTGTCAAGTTGGTGTACTTGTTTTTTGAGTAACAAGCATTTGAAACTTTGACATGAACCAATCCAAACCTCTCTAGATCTGGATTTATCATTGATTTTACATTGTGGGAATTTGTTTCTTTTTAACCATGAAGGAATATAAGGACCATTGTATCTCATAAAATGTCAGAAGTCTACTTGTAATATATCTATAAACTAAAATGGGAAGTCACAGCGCAAAAAAAAATTAATGCATAATAATGGGTAAAATCAGAGAAAATCAAAAATATGACAGAGAGTCAAAAACCTGATGAGCGACACACCTTAAACCAATTTTCATATGAAAATAATAGGAATTATTCTGATAATATGCAGATGTAGCATTTGTTAATTTAATGAAATATTGAATATTTTTATATTTCCATCAATTCAAATAAGTTTTCTGACCTTGGATACCTATATTATTTCATACTGAACAAATGACCAATAAATTACTATTTTTTAGTTGTGGATTGTTGTATAAATAACACTTCTGTTGAATTTCTTATATCCAATTAATATGCATGCATTACTAATATTGTGATACTATTTGATACTCATTTGAAAGTGGCAGCCTTGTTTGTTTATTTATTTTTATTGTTAACTTAATTAATCTTAGTTTGATGTTAGTATCTGTTTGTTAAATAAAGTTATTGTTATTTTTTACTTTGTTGTAAAACTGCCAGATCTTCAGAAATAGATGAACTAGAAACAAAGCAACAAATGACAACAAATTACAACAGCACTAGCAAATCACACCTGTAAATTTGCTGAAAAACCAATAATACAACAGCACTAGCAAATCACACCTGTAAATTTGCTGAAAACCAATATCAGAACAGCATTAGCAAATCACACCTGTTAATTGACTGAAAAACCAATATTACAACAGCACTAGCAAATCACACCCGTAAATTGGCTGAAAAACCAATATAACAACAGCACTAGCAAATCACACCTGTAAATTGGCTGAAAAACCAATATCACAACATCACTAGCAAATCACACCAGTAAATTGGCTGAAAAACCAATATTACAACATCACTAGCAAATCACACCTGTAAATTGGCTGAAAAACCAATATCACTTGTGAGTTCAACACGAAACAGATACCATTGTGAAAACTAACTCATAGTGCCATCCAAAGTGAAAATAGGTGTATCAGCATGATCAGGTGTTTTACCCAGCAAAAGTGAAAGTATAGTGGCTGTATTGGTAAGATCAGGGAACTGTTTCATAAAGCGATTGCTTAATTAACATGCACACTGTTCAATACGTTTCCTTAATTCCCCATCATTTTATGAAACAGTACCCAAGACGTACTGTACCCTGCAAAAGTAAAAGTATGGTAAGTGTATTGAAAAGATTAGGTATATTCTAATGGTCTAGTATTCAGAATCATGATTCATGGTATTTTTAACATAGTCATATTACTGAGCATTATGACTGAATTTGGTTTTGTTTAAGCCATTTCTGTTTGGGAAATGCACCTGATCCATTTGAAAGAAATTTTAATCTAAGTTTCTGTAAGTTTTTCATCTTTTGCATTGGCTTTCTCAGCCTACAGAGTACCTCCTAATAAGTTGTATCTGGTGGACCAGTACTTATCAAGCAATTCTCCCAACGTTTTGAAAGCAGTATCTTCCAACATTTTCAGAAGAAACCAATCAGATCTAAATCATCATATATAACTGATGTAATATTTTTTCTCCTTTTTGACAACATATGCAATATTAAACTTATAAGTAGGTAACAGGAAAATGAGTTTTTAGAACACCTGGTTATGCCAGAGTGCTTTTACCAACACTTGACATCAGTGGTCCATTTGTCATAAACATTTCATTCACAGATCTTCTCCTCTGAAACTACTGGGCCTATTGGAAAAAAACTTGGTCACAATAGTCCTATGGTGGTCCCCATTAAAAATTATATCTGTCAAGTCCATACTCCATCCAAGATGGCTGCCAGTAGGCAACAGAGTTTAACATTGGACCTTATGGGAAAACCCAATCAGAAATCTTTTGCAAGAAACTACTAGTCCAATTAAAACAAAACTTAGTCACTATAGTCCTTAGTTGATCCCTTCCTACAAAGTGTCTTGCAGGTCTGTACCTCATCCATGACAACTTCCAGTGGGGACCATATTTTAACATAAGACCCATGGGAAAACGCATTCAAAGATCTTCTTGTCAGGAAGTACTAGTCCAATTGCAACCAAACTTAGTCACAATGGTCCCTTCCAAAAAAGGTATTTGGCAGGTCCCTACTTATTCAAGATGGCTGCCATCAGGAAAAGTAGTTTGAGATTGGACCTTATGGAAATCATGTTCAAAGATCTTTTCACGAACTATAGGTCCAATCGAAACCAAACTTAGGCACAATAGTCCTTTGATGGTTCCTTCCAAAGAAGCTATATGGCAGGTTGATACCCCATTCAAGATGTCCACCAGCGGGGAACATAGTTTAACATTAGACACAATGGAGGTCTTCTTCTCAGAATCTGCTAGTCAATTTTGAACCACACTTCCACACTTAGGTCAAAATAATCTTTAGTTGGTCCCATTCAAAGAAGCTATCTAGCAGGTCCATACCTCATTTAAGATTGCCGCCAGCAAGGAACATTAGACACTATGGAAAACACATTCAAAAGTCAGACACTACTAGTCCAATTAAAATCAAACTTAATCACAATTGTCTATGGATGGACCTTTCCAAAAAAAAAGTATCAGGCAGGTCCTTACTTCAACCAAGATGGTGCCACTTGGGAACATAGCTTAATGTTGGACCCTATGCAAAAAGCATTCAAAGATCTTCCTGTCAGAAACTACCAGTCAAGTAAGAACTTAACTGGGTCACAATGTTTCTTCAGGAAATGTATCTTGTAGGTCCTTTCCTCATCCAAGATAGCCCCATGTCCGGAACATAGTCTTACATTTGACATAACCAGGTATACAAAACGGCATATAAATTCCTACCTCTCAGAAACTACTACATTGTAGTCCAATTATAACCAAACTAAATAACAATGGTTCATTGATAGTTTCTTATAGATAGGTATCCAGCAGGTTCATACTTTATCCAAGATAGCTGCCAGCAGGGTACCTAGTTCAACATTGGACGGTATAGAAAAACACAGTCAAAGATCTTCTCAGAATTTACAAGGCCAATGAGAACCATTTATAGTCACAATGGTCCTAGGACTGGCATTTCAAAAACTAGAGAATGTGTCTGTAAGACATGGATGCCCTGCCAATAAATTTATCGCAAAAGATTAACCAAAGTCTATCATTCACAAAATTAGTTCTCTGTAACTGAATTGTGATGAAATCCAAATTTTCACCAAAGTCATTCAACCATAAAATGTAGGTCATGGTCACCCAATTGTTGGTGAAATGGGCAGATCTCTTTTAGCTGAATGTTAAAGTGAAATACCATGATGCTACAATACATAGTAGTTTTGAAATATACTTAAACACAAAACTTAACCAAAGTCACTGAAGCATAAAATGTAGGTCAAAGCCACCTAATTGTCCATAATTTGGGTAGTCCTCATCAAGGCAATTAATTTGATGAAACATCATTGTCCTATAAGGTGTAGTTGTTGAGAAATGGACTTTAACGCA
>MJUU01050969.1:34906-46172 GCA_002080025.1 Modiolus philippinarum | reverse complement strand
GACCCCTCCTAAACGGAGGCTGACCCCGAGGGTCCCGGGATATAGAAATAGGACCCATTCCGTGGTTGTGCGGGATTAATAAATACACAACCCATCTTTCGGATGGGATGTAAACTCAGGTCCACGTGTTGGAAGAAATGCCACGCTTCCTGCACGTTAAAGAACCCTTGTAGCAAGCTCTTTTTGGGGTGGTCCGTAGGTGATCGGCTACAAGGCTAAATTCCCCAACCTTGACGATTTCACCCTACTTTTCCAGTGGCAGTCAGAATTTTCCGTCCCATGGCCAATTCCATACCCCAAAGTGATTATTTATCAACAAACTTGTTCTCGTCTTGATATAGCTGAAATATTGCTGAGTAGACGTTAAACAATATTCAATCAATCAATCAATATATACATTAGGGTTTGGGTAACAGTTATATACATAAGGGTTAGGGTTACAGTTATATACATTAGGGTTAGGGTTACAGTTATATACATTAGGGTTAGGGTTACAGTTATATACATTAGGGTTATGGTAACAGTTTTATACATTAGGGTAATGGTAACAGTCATATACATTAGGGTTTGGGTAACAGTTATATACCTTAGGGTTAGGGTTAAAGTGTTATACATTAGGGTTAGGGTACCAGTTTTATACATTAGGGTAAAGGTAACAGTTATATACATTTGGGTTAGGGTATTAGTTATATACATTAGGGTTAGGGTTACAGTTATGTACATTTTGGGTTAGGGTAACAGTTATATACAGAAGGGTTAGGGTTAGAGTTATGTACATTAGGGTTAGGGTCAAAGTTATATACATTAGGGTTAGAGTAACAGCTATATACATTAGGGTAAGGGTAACAGCTATATACATTAGGGTAAGGGTAACAGTTATACACATTAGGGTTAGTGTTAGTTATAAACATTAGGGTTAGGGTCACAGTTATATACATTAGGGTTAGAGTAACAGTTATATACATAAGGGTAAGGGTAACAGTTATATACATTAGGGTTAGGGTTACAGTTATAAACATTACGGTTATGGTTACAGTTATATACTTTAGGGTTAGGGATACAGTTATTTACATTAGGGTTAGGGGTACAGCTATATACATTAGCGTTAGGGTAACAGTTTATCATTAGGGTTATGGTGAAAGTTATATACATTAGGGTTACGGTAACAGGTATATACTTTAGTGTTAAGGTTACAGTAATATACATTAGGGTTAGGGTAACAGTTATATACATAAGGTTTAGGGTAATAGTTATACACATTAGGGTTAGGGTTACAGTTATATACATTAGGGTTAGGGTAACAGTTATATACATTAGGTTAGGGTTAGTTATATCATTAGGGTTAGGGTAACAGTTATATACATTAGGGTTAGGGTTACAGTTATATACATTAGGGTTAGGGTAAGTTATATAAATTAGGGTTAGGGTAACAGTTATATACATTATGGTTAGGGTAATAGTTATATACATTAGGGTTAGGGTAACAGTTATATAAATAAGGGTTAGAGTTTCAGTTATGTACATTAGGGATAGGGGTACAGTTATATACATTTGGGTTAGGGTTACAGTTATGTACATTAGGGTTAGGGTCACAGTTATATACATTAGGGTTAGAGTAACAGTTATATACATTAGGGTAAGGGTAACAGTTATATACATTAGGGCTGGGGTTACAGTTATAAATATAAGGGTTGGGGTTACAGTTATATATATTTGGGTTAGGGTTACAGTTATTTACATTAGGGGTAGGGTTAAAGTTATATACATTAGGGTTAGTGTTAAATTATATACATTAGGGTTAGGGTGACAGTTATATACATTAGGAGTAGGGTTACAGTTTTACACATTAGGGTCAGGGTTACAGTTATATACATGTGGGTTAGGGTTACAGTTATATACATTAGAGTTAGGGGTACAGTTATATACATTAGCGTCAGGGTAACAGTTATATACATTAGGGTTAGGGTAACAGTTATATACATTAGTGTTAGGGTTACAGTTGTATATATTAGGGCTAGGTTAACAGTTATATACATTAGGGTTAGGGTAATAGTTATATACATTAGGGTTAGGGTATCAGTTATATGCATTAGGGTTAGAGCTACTGTTATATACATTACGGTTAGGGTTACCGTTATATACTTTAGGGTTAGGGTTACAGTTATATACTTTTGGGTTAGGATAACAGCTATATACATAAGGGTCAGGGTTACAATTATATACATTAGGGTAAGGGTAACAGTTATATACATTATGTTAGGGTTACATTTATATACATTAGGGTTAGGGTAACAGTTATTTACATGAAGGGTAGGGTTACAGTTATATACATTAGGGTTAGGGTACCAGTTATATACATTAGGGTTAATGTTACAGTTATATACATTAGGGTTAGGGTACAGGTATATACATTTTGGTTAGGGTAAGTCAAATAATTAGGGTTAGGGTAACAGTTATATAAATTAGGGTTAGGGTTACAGTTATATACATTAGGGTTAGGGTAACAGTTATATACATTAGGGTTAGGGTTACAGTTATATACATTGGGGTTAGGGTAACAGTTATATACATCAGGGGTAGGTTTACAGTTATATACATTAGGGTTAGGGTTACAGTTATATACATTAGGGTTAGGGTAACAGTTATATACGTTAGGGTTAGGGTAGCTGTTATATAAATTTTGGTTATTGCTGCAGTTATATGCATAAGAGGAGTGTTAGAGTTACATACATCAGGCGGGAGGCTTAGAGTAATATACATTAGGGGTAGTGTTACAGTTAAATACGTAAGGGTTGCTGGTAAAGTTATATGCAAAAGGGGTAGGGTTACGTTTTTATACATTAGGGTTATTGTTACAGGTATATACATTACGGGAAGGGTTACAATTATATACATTAGGGGTAAGGTTACCCTTATATACATCCGGGATAGGGTTACAGTTATATTTATTAGGGGCAGGGTAACACTTATATACATCAGTGTTAGGGTCACAGTTTTATACATAAGAAGTATTGTTACAGCTATATACAGTAGGGGTAGAGTTTCAGTTGTATACATTACTGGTCAGGTTACAATTATACATATTAGGTTTAGGGTTACAGTTATATACATTAAGGGTAGGGTTTCAGTTATATAGATTAGGGGTAGGGTAACAGTTATATACATTAGGGCTTGTGTTATAGTAACATGCATTACGGGAAGAGTTACAGTTTTATACATAAGATTAAAGGTTACAGTTACAAACACTACGGATAGGGTTGCAGTTATATACATTAGGGTAAGGGTTAAAGTTAAATACATTAAAATTAAGGTTACAGTTATACACATTAGGGTTAGGGTTACAGTTATATACATTAGAGTTAGGGTAACAGTTATATACATTAGGGTTAGGGTAACAGTTATATACATTAGGGTTAGGGTAACTTTTATATACATTAGGGGAAGGGTTACGGTTATATACATTAGGGTTAGGGTTACAGTTATATACAATAGGGTTAGGGTAACAGTTATATACATTAGGGTTAGGGTAACTGTTATATACATTAGGGTTATTGTTGCAATTATATGCCTAAGAGCAGTGTTAGAGTTACATACATTAGCGGTAGGCTTAGAGTAATATACATTAGGGGTAGGGTTACAGTTAAATAAGTAAGGGTTGCTGGTACAGATATATGCAAAAGGGGTAGGGTTACATTTTTATACATTAGGGTTATTGTTACAGGTATATACATTACGGGAAGGGTTACAATTATATACATGAGGGGTAAGGTTACCCTTATATACATCCGGGATACGGTTACAGTTATATATCTTAGGGGCAGGGTAACACTTATATACATTAGTGTTAGGGTTACAGTTTTATAAATAAGAAGTATTGTTACAGCTATATACAGTAGGGGTAGAGTTTCAGTTGTATACATTACTGGTAAGGTTACAATTTTACATATTAGGGTTAGGGTTACAGTTATATACATTAAGGGTAGGGTTTCAGTTATATATATTAGGGGTAGGGTAACAGTTATATACAGTAGGGCTAACATGCATTACAGGAAGAGTTACAGTTTTATACATAAGATTAAAGGTTACAGTTACAAACATTACGGATAGGGTTGCAGTTATATACATTAGGGTAAGGGTTAAAGTTAAATACATTAAAATTAAGGTTACAGTTATATACATTAGGGTTAGGGTTACAGTTATATACATAAGGGTTAGGCTTACAGTTATATACATTAGGGTTAGGGTTACAGTTATATACAATAGGGTTAGGGTTACAGTTATATACATTAGGGTTAGGGTAACGGTTTTATACATTAAGGTAAGGGTAACAGTTATATACACAAGGGTTTGGGTAAGAGTTATATACCTTAGTGTTAGGGTAACACTTATGTACATTAGGGTTAGGGTTACAGTTATATACATTAGTGTTAGGGTAACAGTTATATACATTAGGTGTAGGGTAACAGTTATATACATTAGGGTTAGGGTTACAGCTATATACATTTGGGTTAGAGTAACAGTTATATACATTAGGGTTAGGGTAACAGTTGTATACATTTGGGTTAGGGTAACAGTTATCTACCTTAGGGTTAGGGTTACAGTTATATACATTAGGGTCAGGGTAGCAGTTTTATACATTAGGGTAAGGGTAACAGTTATATATATAAGGGTTTGGGTAAGAGTTATTTACCTTAGGGTTAGGGTTACAGTTATATACATTAGGGCTAGGGTTACAGTTATATACATTTGGGTTAGTCTAACAGTTATATACATTAGGGTTAGGGTAATAGTTATATACATTAGGGTTAGTGTTACAGTTATATACATTAGGGTTAGGATAACAGTTGTATACATTTGGGTTAGGGTAACAGTTATAGACATTAGGGTTAGGCTTACAATTGTATGGAATAAAAAAGAAAACAGGAAACACCTACAATGGCCGAAAAACATAGCCACATGCCAGAAAGTAAATAGGAACTGCACAAGAAAAAAACCACAATAAAAATACAAAAGACAAACATAAACAACGATATGAACTCGGGACAGCCGGACTTGGTACCGGCACTAGCCAAAGCCAGCGGTAGGGTTAAACCGGTTTATGGGTACCCAAACATCCCCTTTCTCTGTCCTGTTTCCCTATCGTAGAATAAACATACGAATAAAACCCATACAGGTAGGGTTAGGGTAACAGCTAACATTATATATATTATATACATTAGGGTTAGGGTAACAGCTATATACATTAGGTTAGGGTTACAGTTATATGCATGAGGGTTAGGATAACAGTTATATACATTAAGGGTAAGGTTACAGTTATATACATTAGGGTTAGGTTAATAGTTATATATATTAGAATTTAGGTTACAGTTATATACATTAGGGTTAGGGTAACAGTTATATACATTAGGATTAGGGTTACAGTTATATACATTAGGGTTAGTTTTACAGTTATATACATTAGGGTTAGAGTTACAGTTATATACATTAGGGTTAGGGTAACAGTTTTATACATTAGAGTAAGGGTAATAGTTATATACATTAGGGTTTGTGTAACAGTTATATACCTCAGGGTTAGGGTTACAGTTATATACATTAGGGTTAGGTTGACAGTTAGGGTTAGGGTTACAATTATATACATTAGGGTTACAATAACAGTTATATACATTAGGTTAGGGTTACAGTTATATACATTAGGGTTAGGGTAACAGTTATATACATTAGGGGTACGGTTACATATATACATTACGGTTAGGGTAACAGTTATACACATTTGGGTTAGGGTAAAAGTTATATACATTAGGGCTAGGGTAACAGTTATATACATTAGGGTTAAGGTTACAGTTTTATACATTAGGGTAAGGGTTACAGTTATATACATTTGGGTTACGGTTACAGTAATATACATTAGGGTTAGGGGTACATTTATATACATTAGCGTCAGAGGAACAGTTACATTAGGGTTAGGGTGACAGTTAGATACATTAGTGTTAGGGTTACAGTTATATACATTAGGGCTAGGGTAACAGTTATATGCATTAGGGTTAGCGTAATAGTTATATACATTAAGGTTAGGGTATCAGTTATATACATTAGGGTTAGAGTTTGTGTTATATACATTAGGGTTAGGGTTACCGTTATATACTTTAGGGTTAGGGTTACAGTTATAAACTTTTGGGTTAGGGTAACAGCTATATACATTAGGGTCAGGGTTACAATTATACACATAAGGGTTAGGGTAACAGTTATATACATTATGTTAGGGTTACATTTATATACATTAGGGTTAGGGTAACAGTTATATACATTAAGGGTAGGGTTACAGTTATATACATTAGGGTTAGGGTAACAGTTATATACATTAGGGGTAGGGTTACATTTATATACATTAGGGTTAGGGTAACAGTTATACACATTTGGGTTAGGGTAACAGTTATACACATTTGGGTTAGGGTAACAGTTTTATACAATAGGGTTAGGGTAACATTTATATACATAAGGGTTAGGCTTACAGTAATATACATTAGGGTTAGGATTACAGTTATATACAATAGGGTTAGGGTTACAGTTATATACATTAGGGCTAGGGTAACAGTTTTATACATTAAGGTTAGGGTAACAGTTATATACATTTGGGTTTGGGTAACAGTTATCTACCTCAGGGTTAGGGTTACAGTTATATACATTAGGGTCAGGGTAACAGTTTTATACATTAGGGTAAGGGTAACAGTTATATACATAAGGGTTTGTGTAAGAGTTATATACCTTAGGGTTAGGGTTACAGTTATATACATTAGGGCTAGGGTTACAGTTATATACATTTTGGTTAGTCTAACAGTTATATACATTAGGGTTAGGGTAACAGTTATATACATTAGGGTTAGGGTTACAGTTATATACATTATTGTTAGGGTAACACTTATATACCTTAGGGTTAGGGTTACAGTTATATACATTATTGTTAGAGTAAAAGTTATATACATTAGGGGAAGGGTAACAGTTATATACATTAGGGTTAGGGTTACAGCTATATACATTTGGGTTAGAGTAACAGTTATATGCATTAGGGTTAGGGTAATAGTAATATACATTAAGGTTAGGATAACAGTTATATACATTAGGGTTAGGGTAACAGTTGTATACATTTGGTTTAGGGTAACATTTATATACATTAGGGTTAGGCTTACAATTATATACATTAGGGTTAGGGTAACAAGTATATACATTAGGTTAGGGTTACAGTTATATACATTAGATTTAGGGTAACAGTTATATACATTAAGGGTAAGGTTACAGTTATATACATTAGGGATAGGTTAACAGTTAGGGTTAGGGTTACAATTATACACATTAGGGTTACAATAACAGTTATATACATTAGGTTAGGGTTACAGTTATATCCATTAGGTTTAGGGTAACAGTTATATACATTAGGGGTAGGGTTACATTTATATACATTAGGGTTAGGGTAACAGTTATACACATTTGGGTTAGGGTAACAGTTATCTACATTAAGGGTAAGGTTACAGTTATATACATTAGGGATAGGTTAACAGTTAGGGTTAGGGTTACAATAATATACATTAGGGTTACAATAACAGTTATATACATTAGGTTAGGGTTACATTTATATACATTATTGTTAGGGTAACACTTATATACATTAAGGTTAGGGTTACAGTTATATACATTAGGATTAGGGTTACAGTTATATAAATTAGGGTTAGTTTAACGGTTACATACATAACGGTTAGGGTTACAGTTATATACATTAGGGTTAGTGTTACAGTTATATACATTAGGATTAGGGTTACAGTTATATACATAAGGGTTAGGGTAACAGTTTAATACATTAGGGTAAGGGTAATAGTTATATACATTAGGGTTTGGGTAACAGTTATATACCTTAGAGTTAGGGTTACAGTTATATATTGATTGATTGATTGAATATTGTTTAACGTCTACTCAGCAATATTTCAGCTATATCAAGACGAGAACAAGTTTGTTAATAGATAATCACTTTGGGGTATGGAAATGGCCATGGGACGGGAAATTCTGACTGCCACTGGAAAAGTAGGGTGAAATCGTCAAGGGCGGGGAATTTAGCCTTGTAGCCGATCACCTACGGACCACCACAAAAGGAGCTTGCTACAAGGGTTCTTTAACGTGCAGGAAGCGTGGCATTTCTTCCAACACGTGGACCTGAGTTTACATCCCATCCGAAGGATGGGTTGTGTATTTATTAATCCCGCACAACCACGGAATGGGTCCTATTTCTATATCCCGGGACCCTCGGGGTCAGCCTCCGTTTAGGAGGGGTCACACCCCGCAAACCGGAGATACTGGGTCCTATTTCTATATCCCGGGGTTCCCTCGGGGTCCTCTGTTAGGATGGCTCATACTCCAAGCTCAGAGGATGCTGCGGGCCTATTCTTCAGCCGGGACCGCGCACGGCGGTACAGTTATATACATTAGGGTTAGGTTAACAGTTAGGGTTAGGGTTACAATTATATACATTAGGCTTACAATAACAGTTATATACATTAGCTTAGGGTTACAGTTATATACATTAAGTTTAGGGTAACAGTTATATACATTAGGGGTAGGGTTAAATTTATATACATTAGGGTTAGGGTAACAGTTATACACATTTGGGTTAGGGTAACAGTTATATACATTAGGGCTAGGATAACAGTTATATACATTAGGGTTAAGGTTACAGTTTTATACATTAGGGTCAGGGTTACAGTTATATACATTTGGGTTAGGGTTACAGTAATATAAATTAGGGTTAGGGGTACAGTTATATACATTAGCGTCAGGGTAACAGTTATATACATTAGGGTTGGGGTGACAGTTATATACATTAGTGTTAGGGTTACAGTTATATACATTAGGGCTAGGGTAACAGTTATATGCATTAGGGTTCGGGTAATAGTTATATACATTAGGGTTAGGGTATCAATTATATACATTAGGGTTAGAGTTACTGTTATATACATTAGGGCTAGGATTACCGTTATATACTTTAGGGTCAGGGTTAAAGTTATATACTTTTGGGTTAGGGTAACAGCTATATACATTAGGGTCAGGGTTACAATTATATACATTAGGGTTAGGGTAACAGTTATATACATTATGTTAGGGTTACATTTATATACATTAGGGTTAGGGCAACAGTTATATACATTAAGGGTAGGGTTACAGTTATTTACATTAGGGTTAGGGTATCACTTATATACATTTGGTTTAGGGTTACAGTTATATACATTAGGGTTAGGGTACAGTTATATACATTTGGGTTAGGGTAAGTTATATAATTAGGGTTAGGGTAACAGTTATATACATTAGGGTTAGGGTTACAGTTATATACATTAGGGTTAGGGTTACAGTTATATACATTAGGGTTAGGGTTACAATTATATACATTAGGATTAGGGCTACAGTTTTATACATTAAGGTAAGGGTAACAGTTATATACATTAGGGTTTGGGTAACAGTTATCTACCTTAGGGTTGGGGTAACAGTTATATACATTAGGGTCAGGGTAGCAGTTTTATACATTAGGGTAAGGGTAACAGTTATATACATAAGGGTTTGGGTAAGAGTTATATACCTTAGGGCTAGGGTTACAGTTATATACATTAGGGTTAGGGTAACAGTTATACACATTTGGGTTAGGGTAACAGTTATATACATTAGGGCTAGGGTAACAGTTATATACATTAGGGTTAAGGTTACAGTTATATACATAAGGGTAAGGGTAACAGTTATATACATTAGGGTTAGGGTTACAGTTATATACATCAGGGGTAGGGTTACAGTTATATACATTAGGGTTAGGGTTACAGTTATATACATTAGGGTTAGGGTTACAGTTATAGACATTAGGGTTATTGTTGCAGTTATATGCATAAGAGCAGTGTTAGAGTTACATACATTAGCGGTAGGCTTAGAGTAATATACATTAGGGTAGGGTTAGAGTTAAATACGTAAGGGTTGCTGGTACAGTTATATGCAAATGGGGTAGGGTTACATTTTTATACATTAGGGTTATTGTTACAGGTATATACATTACGGGAAGGGTTACAATTTTATACATTAGGGGTAAGGTTACCCTTATATACATCCGGGATAGGGTTACAGTTATATTTATTAGGGGCAGGGTAACACTTATATACATTAGGGTTAGGGTCACAGTTTTATACATAAGAAGTATTGTTACAGCTATATACAGTAGGGGTAGAGTTTCAGTTGTATACATTACTGGTAAGGTTACAATTATACATATTAGGGTTAGGGTTACAATTATATACATTAAGGGTAGGGTTTCAGTTATATAGATTAGAGGTAGGGTAACAGTTATATACATTAGGGCTTGTTTTATAATAACATGCATTACGGGAAGAGTTACAGTTTTATACATAAGATTAAAGTTTACAGTTACAAACATTACGGATAGGGTTGCAGCAATATACATTAGGGTAAGGGTTAAAGTTAAATACATTAAAATTAAGGTTACAGTTATATACATTAGGGTTAGGGTAACAGTTTTATACATTAAGGTAAGGGTAACAGTTATATACATTAGGGTTTGGGTAACAGTTATCTACCTTAGGGTTAGGGTTACAGTTATATACATTAGGGTCAGGGTAGCAGTTTTATACATTAGGGTAAGGGTAACAGTTATATACATAAGGGTTTGGGTAAGAGTTATATACCTTAGGGTTAGGGTTACAGTTATATACATTAAGGCTAGGGTTACAGTTATATACATTTGGGTTAGTCTCACAGTTATATACATTAGGGTTAGGGTAACACTTATATACATTAGTGTTAGGGTAACAGTTATATACATTAGGGGTAGGTTAACAGTTATATACATTAGGGTTAGGGTTACAGCTATATACATTTGGGTTAGAGTAACAGTTATATGCATTAGGGTTAGGGCAATAGTTATATACATTAGAGTTAGGATTACAGTTATATACATTAGGGTTAGGGTAACAGTTGTATACACTTGGGTTAGGGTAACAGTTATATACATTAGAGTAAGGCTGACAATTATATACATTAGGGTTAGGGTTACAGTTTTATACATTAGGTTAGGGTTACAGTTATATACACTAGGGTTAGGGTAACAGTTATATACATTAAGGGTAAGGTTACAGTTATATACATTAGGGTTAGGTTAATAGCTATATTTATCATATATTTAGTAATAAATACAGACGTTTTGAATATGTGATACAGTGCATGACGTTCATTC
>MJUU01050969.1:8255-19793 GCA_002080025.1 Modiolus philippinarum | reverse complement strand
ATTAAAATACACACAGTTGGACTTAAAAACCAGATCACCGCACCAGTCTAGATAAAAGAATCAAATTCTAACAGAAAGGCAATAAATAAATTCCCAAGAGGAAATGCCTGTCAACATTTTACTTTCAAAACTCATTAGGTCAAGGAAACTGACCTGAACAATTGTTGAAAGTGACAATCTTGTGGTTAAAACAAAACCATGATGTATTATATAAAATCGTCCTAAGATATAGCGAAGAATATAATTGGACAAATAACTAATGCTATCAACACATGGAAAAACCAGTGTTTAAAATTAGATCAAGCTGTGTGTGAAAGATATCATCAGGTCAGATGCTCATAGTATCTCGAACTGTACACAACTTGAAATAGTTGTTATATCATACACATAATGGCTAGACGATTCAGTAAAGTACTGAAAAAGTTAAAAGCTCGTCACAAACTGACAAGAGCAATTAAAAAGTCGAATAATAACAAATCGACAAAATTAGCCAAAAAAATAAGAGATGCAAAACAATATGTTAAAAACATATCATCTCATAAACTGACAGATAATGAGATCCTATTATTATCTAAAGGAGTGAAATTTATACCAACTCCTAACACACACAGATCTGTAAATATGCTAATGAAAGATTACGCAGAATATGAACTTAGAATGCGTTGCAAATTTCTGTTTGATAATGGCAAGGACGATAAAATCCACCCATTTTATCAAAATACAGGCTATAGGCCAACATATTCATGCACAGCTCTAGAAAACTATCTTTTTGCTACTAAATATGAAATAAGCAAAATTAAAACACAGGCACTAAAGCCAATCCAACAAAAACATAATAATACGAAAAGCAGATAAATGCTCTACCCTTTGCATTTTAGACAAAAATAATTACAATGCAGAAGGTTTTAGACAATTACAAAATGAAACGTATTATGAACAGATAAATGTTTCCCAAATAAATGAATACACTGGGAATATAATCACACTGGTAGAAAATGCATACGAAGGGAGACAACTAGATAAAGTAACATAGGATTTTCTACTTCAGAACATGAAAAGTAATAAACTTGGAAAGTTCTTCATGCTCCCGAAAATACACAAAATTCCTGTAGAAACACTTAAGGAACTGGAAGAAAATGCACAACTAAGAAGCACATACCCCATACCGGGTAGACCAATAGTGTCATTATGTGGAACACCAATGCATAATATTGGACATTTCATTGATTACATTATTTTGCCGATAGTACAAAGGCAACACACGTACACACGTGATACTAAACATTTTATACAAAAGATAGAAAATCTTAAAGTTCCAAATGACGTAATACTCGTCATTCGATGCTTCGAACATGTACACAAATTTAGAATCATCTGAAATTCTACAAGCTGTTAAAGCAGCACTTGGAAATATCGATAGGAAAGATTATCCTATACAGGAAACGAAGTTATCCTAAAGCTACTGAAAATAGTGCTCGAAAACAACGAGTTCACATTCAGCGATAAAATATACCGCCAAATTATTGGTATACCAATGGGTGGCTCAGCTTCTGCCGAACTAGCAGATCTAAGAATGTACGAGATACTAGAAAACATTCTGAGAAAATTCAGACATAAAAACCATATAGATACAGAGATGGTGGTTTCCTTATCCCAACCCCAACCCTAATGTAAATAACTGTAATCCTACCCCTAATGTAAATAACTGTAACCCTAACCCTAATGTAAATAATTGTAATCCTTACCCTGATGTAAATACCTCTAACCCTAACCCTAATGCCTAGCCCTAATGTAAATAACTGTAACCCTAACCCTAATGTAAATAACTGTTACCCTGCCTCTAATGTAAATAACTGTATCCTTAACCCAAATGAAAATAACTCTAAGCCAACCCCTTATGTAAATAACTGTAATCCTACCCCTAATGTATATAACTGTAGCCCTGCCCCTAATGTAAATGACTATAACACTAACCCTAAGGTATGTAACAGGAACCCTACTCCTAATATATTTAACTGTAACCCTAACCCTAATTAACGTCAAAGTAACCCTACCCCTTATGTATATAACTGTGACGCTACCGCTAATGTATATAAGTGTAACCCTACCCCTAATGTAAATAAATGAAGCCCTAACCCTAATGTATATAACTCTAACCCTAACCCTAATGTATATAACTGTAACCCTACTCTTAATATAAATAACTGTAGCCCTAACCCTAATGTAAATAACTGTAACCCTATCTCTAATCTAAATAACTGTAACCCTAACCCTAATGTGAATAACTGTAAATCTGTCTCTAATGTACATAACTGTAACCCTAACCCTAATGTAAATAACTGTAACTCTACCCCTATATATATAACAGTAACCCTACCCCTAATTTATATAACTCTAATCCTAACCCTAATGTACGTAACAGTAACCCTACCCCTAATGTAAATTACTGTATCCCTACCCCTTATGTATATAACTGTAACCCTCCCCCTAATTATATAACTGTAACCCTACCCCTACTGTAAATAACTGTAGCCATAACCCTAATGTAAATAAATGTAACCCTACCCTAATGTAAATAACTGTAACCCTTACCCTAATGTAAATAACTGTAACCCTTACCCTAATGTAAATAACTGTAACCCTGCCCCTAATGTCAATAACTGTAAACCTAACGCTAATGTAAATAACTGTTACCCCACCTTCAATTTAAATAAGTGTAGCCCTAGCCCTAATGTAAAAAACTCCAGTCCTACCCCTAATGTAAATAGCTGTATCCCTACCCATAATGTAGATAACTGTAACCTTAACCCTAATGTAAATAACTGTAACCCTACCCCTAATGTAAATAACTGTAGCCCTAACCCTAATGTAAATTACAGTAACCCTACCCCTAATGTAAATAACTGTAACCCTAACCCTAATGTAAATAACTGTAACCCTACCCCTAATGTAAATAACTGTAACCCTAACCCTAATGTAAATTACAGTAACCCTACCCCTAATGTAAATAACGGTAACCCTAACACTAATGTAAATAACTGTAACATTAACTCTAATGTAAATAACTGTAACCGTACCCCTAATCTAAATAACTGTAACACTAACCCTCATGTATATAAATGTAACCCCAACTCTAATGTAGATAACTGTAACCCTACCCTAATGTAAATAACTGTAACCCTACCCCTAACGTAAAGAGCAATAAACCTACCCGTAATGTAAATAACTGTATCCTTAACCCTAATGAAAATAACTCTAACCCAACCCCTTTTGTAAATAACTGTAACCCTACCCCTAATGTAAATAACTGTAATCCTAACCCTAACGTAAATAACTATTACACTAACCCTAATGTAAATAACTGTAACCCTGCCCCTACTGTAAATAACTGTAACTCTAACCCTAATGTAAATAACTGTAACCCTACCCCTAATATAAATAACTGTAGCCTTAACCCTAATGTAAATAACTGTAGCCCTAACCCTAATGTGTATAACTGAAACCCTAACTGCAATGTATATAACTGTAACTCTACCCCTTATGTGTGTAACTGTAGCCCTAGCCCTAATGTATATAAATGTAACCCTACCAGTAATGTATACAACTGTAACCCTACCATTAATGTATATAACTGTAACCCTAACCCTAATGTAAATAACTGTAATCCAAACCCTAATGTCAATAACTGTAACCCTAACCCTCATGTAAATAACTGTAACCCTTCCCCAGTTGTAAATAACTGTAACCCTAACCCTAATTTAAATAATTGTAACCCTACCCCTAATGTAAATAACTTTAGCCTTAACCCTAATGTAAATAACTGTAATCCTACCCCTTATGTAAAAAAATGTAAATCTAACCGTAATGTAAATAACTATCACCCTACTCCTAAAGTAAATAACTGTAACCCTTACCCTAATGCAAGTAACTGTAACCCTAACCCTAATGTAAATAACTGTAACCCTACCCCTAATGTAAATAACTGTAGCCCTAACCCTAATGTTTATATTTGAAACCCTAACCGCTATGTATATAACTGTAACCCTACCCCTTATGTATATAAATGTAACCGTACCGCTAATGTATGCAACTGTAACCCTACCATTAATGTATATAACTCTAACAATTGCCCCTATGTATAAAGCTGTATTCCTAACCCCAATGTATATAAATGTGTGCCTAACCCTATTATATATTTCTCTAAGCCTACGCCCTATTTATATGAATGTAAACCTAACCCTAATCTAATTAACAGTAAACCTACCCCTAATGTATATTACTATAACTCTACCTTAATGTATATAACTGTAATCCTTCCCCTTATGTATATAACTGTAAACCTACCCCAAATGTGTATAACTGTAACCCTGTCGCTATGTGTATAAATCTGAACCTATCCTTTATGTATATAACTGTAACCCTAACCCTAATGGATATAATTGTAACCCTACCGTAATGTATTCAACTGTAACCCTACCCTTCATGTATATAACTGCAACCCTGACCCATTGTAACCTTTCCAGTAATGTATATAACTGTAACCCTACCCCTAAGGTATATTGCTGTAATCCTACCCCTAATGTATATAACTGTAACCCTACCCCTCATGTGTATAGCAGTAACCCTGCCCCGAATGTATATTACTGTACGTTAACCCTTATATATATAACAGTAACCCTGCCTTTATAGTATATAACTGTAACCCTAACCCCCATGTTTATAACTGTTACCAAACAGCTAATTGGTGAATGAAAGAATATGGAGTAAATGAACATCAGACAGTCTCTACAAATACATGGTACAAAACAAGCAAAGGAACAACGCTTTTATTGTTGTTCTTCATATTTTCTTCTAATGTATATAACAGTAACCCTACCCCTAATGTAAATAACTGTGAACCTAACCCTAATGTACGTAACAGTAACCTACCCCTAATGTTAATAACTGTAACCCTACCAGTAATGTAAATAACTGTAACCTATCCCTAATGTACGTAACAGTAACCCTACCCCTAATGTATATAACTGTAACCCGCGCCGTGCGCGGTCCCGGCTGAAGAATAGGCCCGCAGCATCCTCTGAGCTTGGAGTATGAGCCATCCTAACAGAGGACCCCGAGGGAACCCCGGGATATAGAAGTAGGACCCAGTATCTCCGGCTTGCGGGGTGTGACCCCTCCTAAACGGAGGCTGACCCCGAGGGTCCCGGGATATAGAAATAGGACCCATTCCGTGGTTGTGCGGGATTAATAAATACACAACCCATCTTTCGGATGGGATGTAAACTCAGGTCCACGTGTTGGAAGAAATGCCACGCTTCCTGCACGTTAAAGAACCCTTGTAGTAAGCTCCTTTTGGGGTGGTCCGTAGGTGATCGGCTAGAGGCTAAATTCCCCGCCCTTGACGATTTCACCCTACTTTTCCAGTGGCAGTCAGAATTTCCCGTCCCATGGCCATTTCCATACCCCAAAGTGATTATTTATCAACAAACTTGTTCTCGTCTTGATATAGCTGAAATATTGCTGAGTAGACGTTAAACAATATTCAATCAATCAATATAACTGTAACCCTGCCCCTAATGTAAATAACTATAACACTAACCCTAAGGTATGTAACAGGAACCCTACTCCTAATATATTTAACTGTAACCCTAACCCTAATTAACGTAACAGTAAGCCTACCCCTTGTGTATATAACTGTAAGGCTACCGCTAATGTATTTAAGTGTAACCCTACCAATAATGTAAATAAATGAAGCCCCCACCCTCATGTATATAACTCTGACCCTAACCCTAATGTATATAACTGTAACCCTACCCTTAATGTAAATAACTGTAGCCCTAACCCTAATGTAAATAACTGTAACCCTATCTCTAATCTAAATAACTGTAACCCTAACCCTAATGTAAATAACTGTAAATCTATCTCTAATGTACATAACTGTAACCCTAACCCTAATGTATATAACTGTAACCCTACCCCTATGTAAATAACAGTAACCCTATCCCTACTGTAAATAACTGTAGCCATAATCCTAATGTAAATACAAACAAGCAAAGGAACAACGCTTTCATTGTTGTTCTTCATATGTTCTTCTAATGTATATAACAGTAACCCTACCCCTAATGTAAATAACTGTGACCCTAACCCTAATGTACGTAACAGTAACCTACCCCTAATGTTAATAACTGTAACCCTACCAGTAATGTAAATAACTATAACCCTATCCCAAATGTACGTAACAGTAACCCTACTCTAATGTAAATAACTGTAACCCTTACCCTAATGTAAATAACTGTAACCCTACCCCTAATGTAAATAACTGTAAACCTAACGCTAATGTAAATAACTGTAACCCCACCTTCAATTTAAATAAGTGTAGCCCTAGCCCTAATGTGAATAACTCCAGCCCTACCCTTAATTAAATAGCTGTATCCCTACCCATAATGTAAATAACTGTAACCTTAACCCTAATAAAAATAACTTTTAACCAACCCCTTATGTAAATAACTGTAATCCTACCCTTAATGTAAGTAATTGTAACCCTAACCCTAATGTAAATAACTGTTACCCTAGCCCTAATGTAAATAACTGTAACCCTCCCCCTAATGTAAATAGCTGTAGCCTTAACCCTAATGCAAATAAATGTAACCCTCATCCTAATGTAAATAACTGTAACCCTAACCCTAACCCTAATCTAAATAACTGTAACCTTAACCCTAATGTATATAACTGTAACCCTAACCGTTATGGATTTAACTGTAACCATCACCCTTATGTATATAACTGTAACCCTAAATAATTGTAACCCTAACCTTAATGTAAATAACTACAACAGTAACCCTTAAGTAAATAACTGTAACCCTGACCCTAATGTACATAACTGTAACCCCACCCCTAATGTAAATAACTGTAACCCCAACCCTAATGTAAATAACTTTCACCCTAACCCTAATGTAAATAACTGTAACCCTACTCCTAATATAAATAACAATAACCCTACCCCTAATGTAAATAACTGTACCCTTAACCCAAATAAATATAACTCTACTCCAACCCTTATGTAAAAAACTGTAACCCTACCCTTAGTGTAAGTAATTGTAAACCTAACCCTAATGTAAATCACTGTTGCCCTAACCCTAATGGGAATAACTGTAATCCTGCCTCTACTGTAAATTACTGTAACTCTAACCCTAATGTAAATAACTGCAACCCTCCACTAATGTAAACAACTGTAGCCTTAACCCTAATGTAAATACCTGGAACCCTCCCCCTAATGTAAATAACTGTAACCCTAACCCTAATGTAAATAACTGTAACCCTAATTCTAATGTAAATAACATAACCCTACCCCTAATGTAAATAGCTCTATCCTTAACTCAGATCAAAATAACTGTAACCCTGTCCCTACTGTAAATAACTGTAACTTTAACCCTAATGTAAATAACTGTAACCTTCCCCCTAATGTAAATAACTGTAGCCTTAACCCTAATGTAAATAACTGTAACCCTCCTCCTAATGTAAATAACTTTAACCCTCCTCCTAATGTAAATAACCGTAACACTAACCCAAATGTAAATAACAACAACCCTACCCCTAATGTAAATAACTGTAACCCTACCCTTAATGTCAGTAATTGTAACCCTAACCCTAATGTAAGTAACTGTAACCCTAACCCTAATGAAAATAACTGTAACCCTAACCCTAATGTATATAACTGTAACCCTAACCCTAACCCTAATGTAAATAACTGTAACCCCACCTTTAATTTAGATAAGTGTAGCCCTAACCCTAATGTAAATAACTGTAACTCTACACCTAATATAAATAACTGTAACCCTAACTCTAATGTAATTAACTCTGACCCTACCCCTAATGTAAATAACTGTAGCTCTTACCTAATATAAATAATTGTGACCCTACCCCTAATGTAAATAACTGTAACCCTACCCCTAATGTAAATAACTGTAACCCTACCCCTAATGTAAATAACTGTAGACTTAACCCTTATGTAAATAACTGTAAACCTACCCCTAATGTAAATAACTGAAACCCTACCCCTAATCTAAATAATTGTACCCCTAAGCCTATTGTAAATAACTCTAACCCTAACCCTAATGTAAATAAGTGTAACCGTAACCCTAATATAAATAGCTGTAACCCTACTGTTAATGTAAATAACTGTAACCCTACCCCTAATGTAAATAACTGTAACCCTAACCCTAATGTAAATAACTGTAACCGTACCCCTAATGTAAATAACTGTAACCCTAACCCTAACGTAAATGACTGTAACCCTACCCCTATTGTAAATAACTCTAACCCTAACCGTAATGTAAATGACTGTTAAACTAACCCTAATGTACATAACCCTACCCCTAATGTAAATAACTGTAACCCTAACCTTAATGTAAATAACTGTAACACTAACCCTAATGTAAATAACTGTAACCCTAACCCTTATGTCAAAAAGAATAACCCTACCCCTAATGTAAATAACTGTATCCTTAACCCTAATGAAAATAACTGTAACCCTACCCGTAATGAAAATAACTATAACCCTAACCCTAATGTAAATAACTGTTACCCTAACCCTAATGTAAATAACTGTAACCCTAACCCTAATGGAAATAACTGTAACCCCACCTTTAATTTAGATAAGTGTAGCCCTAACCCTAATGTAAATAACTGTAGCTCTACACCTAACATAAATAACTGTAACCCTAACTCTAATGTAAATAACTCTGACCCTACCCCTAATGTAAATAACTGTAGCCCTTACCTAATATAAATAACTGTGACCCTACCCCTAACGTAAATAACTGTAACCCTAACCCTAATGTAAATAACTGTAACCCTAACCCTTATGTAAATAACTGTAACCCTAACCCTAATGTAAATAACTCTAACCCTACAAGTAAGGTAAATAACTGTAACCCTAACCCTAATGTTAATAAGTGTAACCCTAGCCCTAATGTAAATAACTGTAACCCTAATCCCAATGTAAATAACTGTAACCCTAACCCTAATGTAAATAACTGTAACCCTACCTCTAATGTAAATAACTGTATCCTTAACCCAAATAAAAATAACTCTAACCCAACCCCTTATGTAAATAACTGTAACCTTACCCTTAATGTAAGTAATTGTAACCCTAACCCTAATGTAAATAACTATTACCCTAACCCTAATGTAAATAACTGTAACCCTGCCCCTACTGTAAATAACTGTAACTCTAACCCTAATGTAAATAACTGTAACCCTCCCACTAATGTAAATAACTGCAGCCTTATCCCCAATGTAAGTAACTGTAACCCTCCTCCTAATTTAAATAACTGTAACCCTCCTCCTAATGTAAATAAATGTAACACTAACCCAAATGTTAATAACTGTAACAATACCCCTAATGTAAATAACAACAACCCTACCCCTAATGTAAATAACTGTATTCTTAACCCAAATGAAAATGACTCTGACCCAACCCCTTATGTAAATAACTGTAATTCTACCCTTAATGTAAGTAATTGTAACCCTAACCCTAATGTAAATAACTGTTACCCAACCCTAATATAAATAACTGTAACCCTGCCCCTACTGTAAATAACTGTTACTCCAACCCTAATGTAAATAACTGTAACCCTCCCCCTAATGTAAATAGCTGTAGCCTTAACCCTAATGCAAATAAATGTAACCGTCGTCCTAATGTAAATAATTGTAACCCTAACCCTAATGTAAATAACTCTAACCCTAACCCTAATGTAAATAACTGTAACCCCACCTTTAATTTAGATAAGTGTAGCCCTAACCCTAATGTAAATAACTGTATCCCTAACCCTAATGTAAATAACTGTAACTCTACGCCTAATATAAATGACTGTAACCCTAACACTAATGCAAATCACTCTGACCCTACCCCTAATGTAAATAACTGTAGCCCTTACCCTAATATGAATATCTGTGACCCTACCCCTAATGTAAATAACTGTAACCCTACCCCTAATGTAAATAACTGTTACCCTTACCCTAATGTAAATAACTGTAACACTACCCCTACTGTAAATAACTGTAACCCTAACCCTAATGTAAATAACTCTAACCCTAGAAGTAAGGTAAATAACTGTAACCCTAACCCTAATGTAAATAAGTGTAACCCTAGCCCTAATGTCAATAACTGTAACCCTGATCCTAATGTAAACCATTCTAACCTTAACCCTAATGTAAAAAACTGTAACCCTAGCACTAATGTAAATAACTGTAACCCTAAAACTAATGTAAGTAACTGTAACCCTATCCATGATGTAAATAACTGTAGCCCTAATCCCAATGTAAATAACTCTAACCCTACAAATAATGTAAATAACTCTAACCCAAACCCTAATGGAAATAAGTGTAACCCTAGCCCTAATGTAAATAACTGTCACCCTAATCCTTGTGTAAATAACTGTAACCCTAACCCTTATGTAAATAACTGGAACCCTACCTCTAATGTAAGTAACTGTAACCCTAACCCTAATGTAAATATCTGTAACCCTACCCCTTATGTAAATAACTGTAACCCTAACCATAATGTAAATGACTGTGACCCCAACCCTAATGTAAATAACTGTAATCCTAAACCTAATGTAAATAACTGTAACCCTAACCCTAATGTAAATAATTGTAATCCTTACCCTGATGTAAATAACTGTAACCCTAACCCTAATGCCTAGCCCTAATGTAAATAACTCTAACCCCAATCCCAATGTAAATAACTGTAACCCTAACCCTAATGTAAATAACTGTAACCCTACCTCTAATGTAAATAACTGTATTCTTAACCCAAATGAAAATAACTCTAACCCAACCCCTTATGTAAATAACTGTAACCCTACCCTTAATGTAAGTAATTGTTACCCTAACCCTAATCTAACAACTGTAACCCTACCATTAATATATATAACTGTAACCCTAGCTCCTATGTGTATAACTGTCTTCCCAACCCCAATGTATATAAATGTGCGCCTAACCCTAATGTATATTTATCAAACCCTACGCCCTATTTATATAAATTTAACCCTATCCCTATCCTATTTAACAGTAATCCTACCCCTAATGTATATTACTGTAACCTTGCTGTAATGTATATAACTGTAATCCTTCCTCTTATGTATATAACTGTGAACCTACCGCAAATGTGTATAACTGTAACCCTACCCCTAATGTAAATAACTGTAACCCTAACCCTAATGTATATAACTGTTTCCCTAACTCTAATGTAAATAACTTTAACCCTAACCCTAATGTAAATAATTGTAACCCTACTCCTAATGTAAATAACTGTAACCCTACCTCTAATGTATATAACTGTAGACTTAACCCTAATGTAAATAACTGTAACCCTACCCCTAATCTAAATAATTGTACCCCTAAGCCTATTGTAAATAACTCTAACCCTAACCCGAATGTAAATAAGTGTAACCGTAACCCTAATATAAATAGCTGTAACCCTACTGTTAATGTAAATAACTGTAACCCTACCCCTAATCTAAATAATTGTACCCC
>MJUU01050968.1:2144-17078 GCA_002080025.1 Modiolus philippinarum | reverse complement strand
ATAAGAGACGGTAAAGACGGTACGATAGTAACTTGTTTGTGTGTTGTTTCTTTGATATAACTATACAATTTTATTGCTGCTCTGTATATCTTGAATTTCATTTTCGTTTTGAAATTCAAATATTTCTAAAAGCCTAGAGTAAAAGAATTAATAGTTACAAAGTAGCGTGCCTTTTTTGTTGAAATTGCAACTCTGTAGTATCTTGATACAAACTTTTTCACATTAATCAAACTATTACATGGGCTCCTTCCAATTCTATTTGCCGTATTGTTCTTCTATTCTTTTCTTTCAGAAAAACTTCCAAGTTATTATAACAGCATACATCTTGTTAAAATTAACTTGTACCGATCCTTTTAAATTTTTTACGTATGAACATATTTGAATGCTGACTGCTGCTACATTGAAAGAACATTTTAATTTTAATATATCGATCATTTTTAGGTGTTTTAAAAGTTTAGAGGGACATCGTCGGAAATGTTTGGTTTAAAGTGGTCGTGATTGATCTTCTCACTTTGGGTATATATGTTATATTAACAACGTCTAACTACTTTGTTATAAACGGACCAGACAATTATCTTGTAATGCTCTTCAATGATAACCAGACACCCTACTTGATTATTTGATCTGTGAAAATTTCCTAAAATAAACTGATTTTCAATACGTAATAACTGGTTATATTATCATAAAGGTTACTTGATTCACTGATCTCCCCCTCTCTAGAAGCCTAATGTTTGTACTATTTTAACCTTTAATTAGTTAATAAGGGTATTGAATGGCTACTACAAATAAACCAAAGGTTATGATTTTTCATAAGTTCATCACGAAATATTTCTTAATCATTGGTACAGATTTGTTTGCCACACATGGAGCATATTATCCTTAACCCTCAGGGTCACTTGATGAAATACCCTTTTTACACTTCAGATAAACATGACCTCATTAATAATATCCTCTCTAGAATTTCAATTTTTTCTAACACCCTATTCCTAAACTGGTGAACATCTTTCATTGTCTAGTTATTAAATCAAGACCTGAATAAGTCAATGAAGACACTGAACGATGCCTCATTTCGTCCTGTTTGAATTTTGAATTTTTGATATGTGTGAGTTTTACCATTGTTTCGAGACATCTCCATTGATTTAATCTCGGATTTTAATGGCTATGGGTAAAATTAAGTTCTATATGAGAGGACATATATTAGTTCATCTTGAAGCCGTTATTGGCAGTAAACAGAGTAGATGTAAGGTGTGCTGCTCTGGAAACTTAGAAATTGGCAGTTAATGTTTTCCTAATGACACATTCATAATAATCAGCCACCGTGCAAGAGTAAATAACACATACGCCGTGAATAATTCATCCTTATTCTTTCAGGAAACCCAATAAGAAGTATAAGTTTCAAAACAGCCCTTTTTATATTTCCTTGATTGTATATTAAAATGTCGGACTTGGAAAATCTCTAATTTTGATTAATGAATCACAGGTTGAAAAATAGGAGGAATAGATCGAAATAACGCGAATTTTCTTGCAGCTTAGTATGCAGAGTGTATCAGCTGTGTGTGTGTGTGTGTGTGTTCCAGTTTGAACTAGTTTCGTTGTACATGTCTGATGTAGGAAAAATTACGACTTTCAGTTCAATTTTTCAATCACGAAATTTTACACCGTAAAAATGCATTCAGCATTTATAAAAACGTTTTTTTTTTTTTTTTTCTTGCATTAGATACAACTTTTAACTTCTATATAAAGAACGATAACTCAATCGCAAATGTAGAGAAAATATTAACATGACCGTTATCTCAGGATGCTGGAGACAGTTAATTTAAGAATATGTGTCGAAAATGTACTTTTACTTCAATCCAAATCACACCATTGCACCTGTCGATTTCTCCTCCCTAACTATACACCAAAACGTTAAGAATACAGACTGCCACTGACATTTGATATAGCGGCGTGATAGTACACTCAAAGATGGTGTGTCCGATCTTCAAGCGATAAATCATTACATTCGAAGACTCGATAACAATAATCTTTAAACCTAACGAAACATTTATCCATTCTTTATATTAACATAGCCATCGTTGTTAGTCTTTTGCATAACCATTTTCTCTTTTCGTTTCGTTGTATCATTTTACCTCGTTCTATAGCCACAAATATGTTCAACTCATTGCTGCAAGAGAGAACTATAGATAATAAAGTTAACCGTTACCTACTTGCAGATACAACCCCTCATAAAGCAGCGTCTGTCGCACTTGTTGAGACATAATTGCACTTTCTATGCATTAAAGAATTCTAGCTTCACGTTTTTAGTCTTGTCTGAAAGATACATTTCCATACTCTGTCGGTTTTATCTTTCATATACAATGACAACGATATATTATTCATACAGCTCTTTCCAGTGTATAATTCTTAATCAGTACATTTCTAGCTTTCTTCAGCATGTTTTTATTCCAATTGTGGAGAACATACCAACATACATCAAGGATTGTACACATGCTCTCACTATTCTTGATTTTTTTTCAGCCAGAAAATGCTGAATTCAGACTATTTACTCTGGATGTCACTGTCGTCTACACTAGCATCCCCAACAATAATGCTATGGTAGCTTTAAGACACTTTTTAGATAGAAGACCTAATCCTTATGTAAAAACAGACATCATCCTTAGGTTTGTTGAGTTAGTCCTTACACTCAATACCTTTCAATTTGATGGGGAATTTTACAGTCAGTCCAGTGGCGTTGCGATGGGAACCAAAATGGGTCCAAGCTTTGCCTGTTTATTTGTTGACTACCTTGAGGAAAAAATGTTCTCTGAATATATATGACCCGTGCAGAAGATACATTGATGGTGTCTTTGGGGTGTCCTCTGACAGTGAAGATGAACTAAAGTCTTCCATTGATTATGTTTCCTCGAACCATCTGGCCATCAAATACACTTTTAATTTTGCCAAAGTCTCTCTATTCTCGACATTAATTGCTCCATAAAGAATGGGCAGATTTCCACTCCAGTGTTATACAAACCGACAGACGCCCACTGTTACTTAAATTATTGGTGTTGTTATCCTAAGTCATGCAAAGATGTCATCCAAAAGTCACAATTCCAAAGACGACTCAATGCAACAGAATAAAATCCTTTTTTGTTAAGAGAGGTTACCCAAGCAAAATTTTAGATCGAGCTATGATTTCAGTTTCCCGAGTGAGCAGATCTGAGGCTATGGAGAAGGGGGTGAGAAATACCGACGACCGTGTGCAGTTGGTCTTGACATACCACCCTCATAATGAAGCCATCAAAAACATTTTGATCCGCAACTTTGAATCCATAGTTCTCAAGGACGAACACATGTCAGGAGTTTTCCAGGATTCGCCTCCTACTGCAGCCTTCAGAAAAGGGAAAAGTATAAAACAGCACCTTATCTCTAGCTCTTTCAAGATTGCTACTCCTCAAATTCCCTGTGAATACAAGGGCACTAGAAATGTAAGTGATCTCGCTGTCTGACTCGTCCTTTTACTTGGGACACAGATCGCTTTGTCGAACATAAACAGAGCGTCAACAATGGAAAAGACTGCCCAGTAGGTGAACACTTTCAGCGATCCAACAACAACATTCTGGACATTCATGTTACTGTACTTTTACAAACTAGTGCGGGTGAGAAACAACGACAGTTCTTTGAACAAAAAATTATCCATTTTCTGGGGACTGTTCGACCCTTTGGCATGAATGTTAAGAAAGAGTCCATTTTATGATTTTACTGTTTTATTTGAAATTACACGATTGCACAGTACAGAATACAAATGTTTTATTTTTCTTTTTGGATTATGTTCAAGATAAAGCATGATTTTACAGGTGATTTTTGTCACACGTTAGTTAGTAGTCTTCTCTCGTACCCTTTACACCTTTTTCCGTTTTTCTGTCCCGGTTGACCCTAGAAGAAGGTCATACTTGCCGAAACGTTTGGCATACTCTTCTTTCCATTCGTTTTGGATATTTTAGCTGTTTTTAGTTTTGTATATTTGGTGTATTTTTACTTTTTAATGGTGGACTACCATACCATTTTTACTTTGTTTATTTACATATAATTCTTACAATTCTTAAATTGTTCTATCTTGATTTTACAGCAGCTTACATATTTCACCAATCACCACATAATATTCATTATTTTTCTGCAGCAAATAAAAATGAGTTCCCACTGTCCTTCATAACAACATGTTAAATGACTTGACGTAATTCATTTTTTTTATTTTGGACTTTCTATTGTCACTGGCTTCCAAAACTATTCACATTTAGGTTGTAGAAGTGCAACAGAGGCGATTATTAATGAAGTTGAATTACCTATAATAACTCACTTAAAACCATGCATGAGCGTATGGTATATATATATACCCATAGTGTCTCATGACAACATTTGGATCGAGTGATATTAATTCGAAAAACATCAGACGAGTGTCAACGATCTAAAAGAGGGCACATTTCTTGATGCTGATAAGATTCACGGAAACACTAGATTAGTTGCTAAAGATTATCTGCGCAAACCTGCATGTTAAAACGTTTTTCGAAAAGAGAATTCGACACCCAAATATCCGAACTGATGACTTGATGTCCAAGACCAAATGAATATTCTAATGCAACATTTATATAACGAAGGCTTTGTTTGGTCAAAACTGACCGTCAATTCCACCATCTACACACCAGGGACAAAGTAGGTTCCTTGTTTATTCTGGTTCCTAATATTGTTACAAAGTCACGAGTTAAAAATAGAACATGAAATTGATTTGTTGCATTAGAATCGCAATAACAGTACATTATTTGAATACCCGAGATCGTCAATCTTGATTTGACATCAAAATATCCGTTTATAGGCTCCGCTACGCGTCGCCTATAAACTGCATTTTGACCGTCAAATGTACGATTGACGCCCTCGGGTATTCAAATAATGTACTGTTATTGCTTAATTGAAAGTTCATTCTCATCTTACATAAATATAAAATTAAAATGGTACCTATGTATAGAAATGTTTGATAAAACTAATTGTTCAACAATTTGCAATTGAAAATCTCCTAAAACGCATGGAAAAGAAAACATCATCATATCAAATACCTTCTAAATTTTGTCATATCGTTCGAGCGATCGTTAGATCGTTAGACCTCCGCCACAAACGATAAATGACAATTAAACATATACGGTTGGGCATAAATATGGAATATTCGGATTTTCTGAGCCAAAATTTGAAGTTTAAAAGTATTTTGCACAAAAGTGTGTGAATGAAAGTATAATATTTTGCTTTAAACATTGTTTTCTAACTGTGAAGTACCAAAGTCTGATTCTTCGAATCTGTCAGACCACTCCTTCAACCCGTTCTGAAACCCACTTTTTGGTAAAAATGGCATATTTTTTAAATCAAAAATTGTGTGCACAAATATTTCCCCAAATTGCAATTGTCGATGCCTATCGTGTACAAGAATGATTTATTGATAATTGCAGTGATTGTTATAGGATAATTTATTTTCTCTTATGATGCACGCTTATTATCTATTCCTTGCACAAATAGATATTTGTGGTACATAACGAGACTTTGAAGCTGGAGTTAGATATGAACTTGTTGAATCGCTTTTACAGGAATTTCATTCGTCGAGCCCCAAGTAATAACACATCACGCGTGATGTGCTATTATTTTTTCGACGTTTTTATTGGACCACTGTGAAATCTCGCTGGCCGTGATTAATGTTACCTAGCAACGGTGTTGTTGTTTGAAACAAAAACAACAGTTCGGCACTAAATATTATGAAAATCATAAGAGAAATAGTTTTAACAACTCGAAAGAATTGTATATCGCTGGATATCAACTCTCGTTATGTAATTTCAAATATAATAAACTCGCCAAAGGCTCGTTTATTATATTTTGAAATTACATAACTCTAGTTGATATTCATCGATATACAATTCTTTCTCGTTATGAAAACTATAATTTTTGGAAACAAACAACGTTTAAATATCCCAGTCATTCTCAACAAAAAATATTCCATATTTATGACCAAGAGTATATACTCATTAGCATATCTTTCGACTTTGTTCTGAATGAAAATGATTCTAACAGTGGTTTGAAAACAAGAATGAATTTACCAGTAAAGCAACTTACTAACGTTCGCTTCATCTAAATGAACACGAGAACGCGAATACTTTCTAGGAACTTTCAGTTGATGCAAGGGCTACGCTATCTAGAAGAATTTTATTCAATTCTATGAATATTTCACTTGAATCCTTTGTTAGATACATTGCATTATATGTATTGATAAAATCTTTACAGTGAGACACATGGCAAGATGAAGACGAGACACTGCGGATCCCACCGTGGCCTGAGCTCATATTTCGACTATTTTTCTGTTATGGCAAAACAGGAATTGGTATTTTGATGTACCAAAGAGACCGAAAGTAGTAAATATATATGCGATCATGCGGGGGCACGTGTCTAGTAGATTTCTCTAGGCTGCATGGAGAATTGTAGCTTTCCCTGTTACTAAAGAAGCAGTGGCTCGCCCTAATATTAAATCGTAGTATCATATATGTTGTTTTCATCTTGCCATATAACGCTCCCGCAATTTAACAATGTGTGGCCGTATTTTGCTGATCGTATTATTTTTAAGTATATGTAAATCTCTTACAAATTTGTAATTTTATTGGTACACATCATTATTTTTGAAAGACTAATTTAGTTCTCGATTCAGCAAATTAAGAACAGTTCATATCACGATTTAGCTGAAATATTGCTGAGGTTGTCGTAAAACAAAAACCCGGTCAATCAATGTAAGTAAAATACAGAACAAAGGTATTTATAGATAAATAGTACAGCCACTTTTTCCGAAATGACATCAAGCTTATTCAGCTAGGGACCTAATTATGGGATATATCGACTGGGAAAGGTCAAGAATGTGTAGAAAGATTCCACGACGTGTGGAGTGCGATAACTATATGAAATATACAATCAATTCGATATAGAAAAAATCAAGCGCAGATTGGAATAAAGTAGAGAATCCGTAAATAATTATATCTAAATATGTAAGTAAACAATATCAAAAATGAGGCGATGATTTGCCATTTGAATGTGTTCTGTTTGTGACAGCAAAATAATGTGTGATTGCAAATAGTACATTGATCTCTCATAACACTCTATAAAATGACCAACCACATCCGAGATAACACAAAGTTGGGGGTCTATCAAATCAAATCCAATACTGATAGAGTTATATGATTAACATCAAATAGCAATTAAGGTGTGTTGTTGTTTTGTGTTGTCTATGCTTAAGCCAATTTTCCGGGTGTTAGTGGTATATCGTTGTTTGTGCAAGAAGATATCGAATTATATGATAATACGAGAAAACCACTTTCTCACGGATCATCAAAGTAGAGACTTTACCATCACAATTTCAAAAGGAGTTGTGTTTTTACGCAGAAAATATTTGAAACACCTATGTGAAACCTACGAACCGCTCAAAATTTCTCTACATTGATTGCACATTTACCTAAATGAATAAACGTTTCATCCGGTAGGAGGTTTGCATATTTATATATTCTGCAAAACCACGGACACCTCCGTTCTTGGTAATTACATCTTGCAATCGGAGATTTCCTATATACATCTAGAAAATTAACTCAGATTATTCAAAGTTAGGTTTCAACCATGTGCGACATTTTAATACCACTAATAATACAATCATAGAAATATATATCGATTACTCTCATATCGCGTTCCCAAATACAATACGACATAAAAAAAACCATGTGCATTGTAATGAATAATTGTCCTCATTTCAACGGGGAAGCTTTTTCGCAAAACAATTGATATTCTAATGGTACACGGCAAGTAATTGTGGAATATTTTCGCTGTAACAGAATACATCGACAAATGAATATCGAAGCAAAAATAGAGCAGAAAGGACAAATGCATGCTCTCTTTCAGAGTTGGTGTACTTGATCTTTAGATAATTTCCCATATGGATACACTATCAAACTTTCAAATTTTGGCATTTTTGTAATCTCCAAATGTTATTGAGACCACTTCTTTATAGGGTCAAAATCGTATGATTTTATTATGCCAAGTTTTCTTCCAACTGACTCTATGAGTAATCTGTAGTTGTTTATATATTGTTAGTCTTCCGTTGGGCAACGGATGGCAGCGATTGTTATTTTTTTTTACGTTTGTTGACAACCCCACATCCATAAACACAATTCAAGATACATTGTACGTCAATGAAGCTTTGTTCGACATCTAGCAATGCATTTGGCACAAAACCGATGCCAGGGGACTATGAGGTATGACCAAAGCTCATTGTTGATGACTTTAGGATGAAAACAACAATAAAAGCATTGTTCCATTGCCTTGTTTTACCATGTATTTGTAGAGACTTTGTCTCACGTGCATTTACTCCATACCCCTTCATTGCTTATAGTAAACCTTTTGTGCATTGTAAGAGATATTTATCCTCATTTCAACTTTTCGGGGAAGCTCTTTGCAAAACAATTGATATTCTAATGGTAAACAGCAAGTAATTGTGGAATATTTTCACTGTAACAGAATACATCGGCAAACGAATATCGAAGCAACAAAGGACAGAACTGGGAATTTTAAAACCAATATTAATGGCACAAATGTAGAAAACATGACAGGCAAAACAAAAAAATATTGAACAAGAATGCCACAAAACTCAAACACTAGCAGTGTAAATCCTCACAAAAATTACAGGTATCATCAGGTGGGGTAAGCATGGTCTAATTTTGAAAATCCATATATCAAAGGTTGTTAAAAGCTGGAACACAGCAAATAACCTACGGGTCCTTAAACGAACACAAGAACCAGCCAAGTGCAAACCTTGGAATTTTATATTTGAAGTATTTTGAATTTAATCGGAGTTTTGACCGGTACATAAGTACTTGGATTCTCGCCTGATGATGCAATCAGATACTTGCAATCCACTGGCAATGGCATCCATGAGAAGTAAAAAATAAAAGTCCAAAACAGCTCGACGCAGATTAAAATATCATGGCATTATTTTTATGTCGGACGTCAGAACCAGCTAAGTGCAAAGCACGACTGATATACACCTTAGAATTTTACATTAAGAAATATCAAAAAATTATAAATTTTCAAAATATCGGTTTTTGGATTGGAAGGTAAGTGCTAGTAAGATGGCCTGGTGATGTCAACAGATACTTGCAGTCCATCGACAAGGGTATCGACCCACAGGAAGTAAACTGACATTGTGCAAATGGCCAATTCTACAATCCATGTCTCTTCGGTGTCAACACTCACTGTATAGCGAAAACTTGCATTATCGGGCAACATGATGACTTCTTAAAGTACATAGAAAATACTGAAAATTCGGATAATAACCGGGTCACATAAGGAGATTCTTCAGTATCCTCCTACTGGGTGATTGTTGTTATAAATACGTAAAATATTTCAGATATGACAATAATTTTTCACATTGTACTTTGCTCTTGATACTTTTGATCGTAATCAGAATGGCTTTCATCAATTATCACAACGTTCTACAACATAATCATGGCCGTTTTCAGATCAATTATTCAATATGCAATTTGTTGAACATTTGACTCCCTTCGCGACAAATCATATCAGGAAAAATTGCTTTGTCATTACTATAATATGAAAAATATGATAACGTTACCTAAACAAATCTTTGAGTCATTTTATATACATGGACACGCCATAGTAAAGGGTTTATGTTTTGATCACGATATTCTGATATTTAACCTATAAAGCACTTGTAGCAGACATGACCGTACTCACCATTTAGGCAGACACTGCAGTTACCCCGTCTGCATTTGCGTCTTAAATTATATATAAATGAATAGGCAAAAACCAGTGGATCTAAGGTACATGTATGCAACAGTGTTACCGGAAGATCTATTGAAAGTTTAACCAAAATTATAGAGCACACCTTTTCTTCTTCGTCAAGACAGTAAAACATTATATTGTATTTCAAATAAAATGGAAGTTTTGCAGGAGTTCTAATGAAACTTTTGCAATGAATTATCAAAGTTTTAGAATTTCAGATACCGGATCTGTGCAGTCTGTATAATAGTTACTTTGAATTTGGCTTCTACAACTTGGTCGGTGCCTCTGTTGTTGGAAAATTCTCTGAAGGTAATTCAAATCTGGTTGTATAGTACTATGAAGCTGGCTGGTCACAGTGGTGGATTTAGGGGGGCGGGTGGGCTCGGGCCCACCTTAAGTCGGAAAATCTTTAAAATTTCTAGGGGTTTTGAAAAAAATTTGGTTCGGGCCCCCTTTTGAAAAAAAATATTGGTACCCCCTCAGCCAAAAGTCTGGATCCGCCACTGCTGGATAAACGATTATTTGAAAAGTTGTAATATCTAAAGTTGAGAAAGTAGTAACTCTTTTGAACTAAGCTAACAGGTATGTTGTTGAGCTGATTGTGCTGTTACTTTTATACCCTTCTGGTTACAAGTGTACTGAATAGTAGTTGTTTTATATTTGCTTGAAGAGACCTAAGTTGAAATGGCGATCAACACTATTTTTTTCAATTTGTTCTCTAAGACGATTTAACTCCAAGTTGTGTCTTACAAAGCACTTATTATCAAAGAGCCAAAATAAGATTGTTCTATCAAAAAAAAAAAATAAAGATACACAGGTTATCTAAGTGCCTTTGGTTTTATTTAAATGAAGCAATTGACATTTATGGTATTGTTTAGAAATAACAATCATGGAATTGTTTTTTTTACATATATAATTCGCTAATTTACAAGAGTTAGTGTTAAAACTTAATACGTTACTGTTCATTAAATGGATGAAACAGTTAGACGTCAGTTTTGAATTATAGATTTATCTAGACTAGTTTTACTTCAAAGCATAAAGCCTTTACTTTATACAGCTTAAGGGTGTATTCTATTTTCCTGCTTCAAGTTATCCCGAAACCAATGCCAAGAGCCTGAAACAATCATTTTTGGAGAGAAAACCATATGTCCGTGTGCATTTTATTGTGCTATCATCACTTGAAACCCTATTTTTGGTGTTCTTGTGCTAATTCACCAGTTTTGGCCTATGTAAGGGCCATTTTTTTGGTAAACAATGTCGAGTTTTTCCATCAAGTATTCTTTCAAAAGTTCCGAATTGTTAGATCTCGTTAATCTGAAGAAATATCACTAACTAAAAGGATAAGTCAATGATGATATAAGAAGTTTTGAAAGGGTTATTAAATCATATAGATCAATTAAAAAATTAATCTCATTAGACAAGTTTTAACAATTATCCATTAAAGTCGAGACTGAAACCTGAGAAGAATACAAGAATCCGTAAAAAAAAATTCCCCGTGCAACATATTTAAGTTATGGTGTACTTATTTTCGAGATAATTTCTCATAAAGATACAATTTTTAATTTTTTTTTTTTTTTTTTTTTTTTTGGTAACTTCTTCATACTTTTATTTTTGACATTTATTTTTTGATGTTATGCACAACACCTTTTGATAGTCTCCACATCTCACTGTTTTATTCTGGCATGTTTTCTTGTAATTGACTCGATGAGTGACTTGTGGTTATTTATATTTTGTGATTGTCTTCTGTCTGTCTGGCAGTGGATGACATTACTTGAAAGAACACTTTGCCAGTTAATTTTTTGTTTGTTGATGACCCCTCATCCACAAGTAAGCAACAACATAGATATAGCGTCCTTCGACATCTAGCAATGAATTCCACTCAAACCGGTGCTAAGGAATGTCTTGAACTTACTTTGGATATGACCATGGTGACTTTAAGATGAAGATCATCAATAAAAGCGTTGTTCCATTGCATGGTTTTACCATGTATTAGTAGAGATGTCATGTTTATTTACTTCATATCCTTTTATTGTTTATCAAAATGTTGTACCATGTCAAGGCACTCCAGTTTCCTTACATTTTCCTTCCAGTAAATCGGACTTTTTCATAGAGTTAACAATGAAGGGATATAGAGTAAATGCAAATGAGACAAAACTCTACAAATACATGGTAAAACACAGTCATGGAACAACGCTTTTATTGTTGTTTTTCATCTTGAAGTCACCATGAGGCCTTCAACAATGAGCATTACTCATACCTCATAGTAAGTTCAAGACGGCTCCTAGCACCGGTTTGAGCGGTATTCATTGCTAATTGCTGAGCAACGCTACATCTATGTCTTTTTCTCCTTTGATCCATGGATGCGGGATCGTCAACAAACATAAACTTAACTGACAAAGTGTTCTTACAATTGCTGTAATCAATTTCCCGACAAAAAGACTAGTAGAGGACGATCACAACATATAAACAACCACAGGGCACTCATCGAGCCAATTGTAAGAAAACTTGGCAAAATAAAATCATGAGACGTGGGCACAATAAACAGGTGGTCAGAAAAAACAATTTTAATTTATAAAAAAATTAAAAAGCCAAATTTAATAAATGAGTGTTTAACGATGTCTTACAATGGATAAATGTCTATGCGTTGTTACTGTTATTTACATTCATACTTCAATATTTTAAGATTTGTTTGCCATGTTTATTGCCTGTGGATTATCACCCTGTAGACGCTCCAAAAATCAATGTTCGGTCACAAAGAGAGGTAGAGATGTAGAATAGGATGCCAAACTACAAAGTAAAAATCAGCTCGATAAACAATTAAAAAAAAAGTTTCTATAAAACGCTACATCCATGATTCTTACCTTTTGTTCATAGATGCAGGATTGTCAACAAAGGCAAAATGTTTTTACTTCGCTGTCATCCGTTGCCAAACAAAAACACTAACAGAAAAAAAAACACAATATATACATAACCACGTGGCACTCATTGTGTCAACTGGAAGAAAACGTTGCATAATAAAATAATTATATGTGGGCACTATAAACAGGTAGTCAGAATAACATTTGGAGATTACACAAATCAAAATGCCAAAATGTATCCATTATTCCATATGAAAACTCTCAAAAGAATAAGTACACCATAGCTGAAATACATAGTGAGCATTCATTCTCGGAAGGGAATTTTTTTACGGACTCAATACTGAAGGAGAGACATACTCCAGTCTTAAATAAGCAATGAAAGGATATGGAGTAAATGCACATGAGTCTAAGTCTCTACAAATACAGGGTATATTCAAGCAATGGAACAGCGCTTTTATTGTTGTTCTTCATCTTTGCTTATACCTCATAGTAAGTTCAAGACGTCCCCAGACACAGGTTTTGGCGGAAATCATTGCTAGAAGCCAACGCTACATAAATGTATCTTTCCTTTTCTTCATGGATGCAGGATTGTAAACAACATAGAAATAACAATTGCTGTCATCTGTTGCCCGACCGAAAGGCGTACAGAAGACAATCACAACATAAAAACAACTACAGATCACACATCGAGTCAGTTGGAAGAAAACTTGGCATAATAAATCATACGATGTGGGTACTATAAAGAGGGCGTCAAAATAACATTTGGAAATAAAAAAATATCAAAGTTGCATAATAAGCAGAAAGTTTTGTTATGCTGTACACGTGTTTCAAGTACATCGGCAAACGAATACCGAAGCAAGAACGAGGGAAGGGGGAATTCTAAAATCATAAATCCAAATTCACGGCAATTCATATCCAACACGAATAATTGAGAAAGTACGACAAGACAAATCAAATAAAATGAACAAGAACGCCACAAAACTAAAGCACTAGCAGTGTGAACAAGGAGTAACCTCTAAACAGCAGCATTAGAATCAAATAATATGGAAAGCCACAATCAAAAAATAGTCATCAAAGAAGTACTGGATACCAAAAAAAACTTAATAAGAAGCCAGATCCAGTACTAAGGACATCTACGGAGTGTCATAAACGGAATAAGGCCGTAATACTTCTGAGGTGTTGAAATTTTGATAAAAACAGTGAATTTCTATAAAATGCAAGGTAAATTTTCATGTCAGGAAAGTCTGACTATTGGACTGGTGAATACCCTTAAGGACCTCTGGTCCACCAGCAGGGGCATCGGTCCAACGGTTTTAAATACGAAAATACCAAAGTTGCATAATAAACAGTAAATTTTGTTATGTTGTACACGTGTTTCAAGGATTAACCTCTCATCAGCTGCATTAGAATCAAATAATTTGGAAAGCCATAATCCAAAAGTAGTCTAAAAAGAAATATTCATTACCAAAAATGCCTAAAGATAGGAAGCCAAATCCAGTACTAAGGACATCTAATGAGTGCCATACATAGAATGAAGCCGTAGTATTTTTGAGGGGTTAGAATTTTTATTAAAAGAATAAATTTCTATAAAACGCAAAGTAAATTTTCTTGTCAGACAAGTCTGCCTATTGGACTGGTGAATATCCTCAGGGGCCTCTGTTGCACCAGCGGTTGCATCCGTCCAATGGCTTAATAACACAAATATTCCTAAATTGCATAATAAACATTATTTTGTTATGCTGTACGCGTGTTTCAAGGAGTAACCTCTCATGAGCAGCATTAGAATCAAATAATATAGAAATCCATAATCAAAAAAGTAGTAAGAAAAGACGTACTAATTACCAAAAATACCGAAATACGAAGTAAAATTCAGTTCTTGGGACATCTACCGAGTGCCATACACGGAATGAACCATGGTATTTTTGAGGGGTTAGAATTTTGATAAAAACAGTAAAATTCTATAAAACGCAGGGTAAATTTTCATGTCAGACAATTCTACTATTGGACTTGGGAATACCCTCGGGGACCTCTGGTCCACCAGCAGAGGCATCGGTCCAATGGTTTTAAAATACAAAAATCCCAACTTTGCATAATAAACAGAAATTTTTTTAAATGCTGTGCACGTGTTTCAAGGAGTAATCTCTCATTAGCTGCAAAAGAATCAAATACTAATATGGAAGCCATTATCAAAATAAAAGTCAGAATTGAAGTACTTATTAACCGCAAAACCGCAAAA